>JBCEWC010005041.1:17500-25814 GCA_038996855.1 Solanum aculeatissimum | reverse complement strand
CAATGCACTTTCATAGTGATGCACTAAGATGTGTTAAGTGCTCCACTAGGAGCATAAACAATAATATATATATAACAAAGCATAAATAATAAAGTAGTCAAATATTCCCTATAATTTAACATTCTCTTTAGATGGTATTCATACAATGAGAATTGAAACCTCTAATTCATGATTGCCACGTCGACAACCTTGAAGTCACGAGACCCGTGATGCTCAAATGGGTCCGGGCTTCATATTACATAAGCATGAGCCAAATAATTGTCATCGCTAAATTCTTTTCGATTTATATTATGATATTTTTAATTTGGCTACAGATCTTAAAAAATACCTTGACTCCTGGAAAGTAAAAATATTCTCATTAAATTATCATTAATTAATTAATTAAAAACTTTAATACTCTTACCAACATAGAGGCTATTTGGATGAGGGTTTGAATTTTTGACTTATTTCATTATTTTTACTTAAATGAAGTGATTGTAAGTACTTTTTGGAGTTATCCAAATGCTCTAAAAGTAGGTAAAAATTATTTAACTATCTCATATTTATAAAATATTTATTACTTATAGTAACATAATTTTTTAATCATGAATTGGTTTTCATCTCAATTTTTTCTCCACTTTTTCTGTTAAATTTTGCTCAATTTTCTGTCCAATCTCCCATTGCTACTTTTGCTAGAAATGATAATAAAACAAAAGTATATTTAATTTTGATAAATATTAATTTAAAGGTCTTCATTTATGTAATTTTTCCAAAATTATTTTAATTTTAAAAACATTTAAAATCCGTTACTCAAAGCAAAGTATATTGTGTAGTAAGAAAGAGAAGCCCAGTGATTGATTATGAGCAAATTATTAGCAGAGGGTCCAAAAAGAAGGCCCAGAAAATTATCTGAAAGGAAATCCATATTAATTTTTGAGTCAACGATTTTGAAAGGTGTCCTTAGACATTGTAATGTGTTTAAAGAAGTCCAAATCCATTTCTAAGCCCTGAATATAAGCCCAAATTCATTTTAAAGAATAAATAAAAAAGGAATATTTTCATAAATAGCCTACGTTTGAAATTTAATATGGTCAAATAGCTATATTTTATATAATTACACAGCATAACCTCGGCTATGTGACCTGGAGGGGAGAAGAGAGGCGAGCGAGATCGAGAAAGGGAGGAGAGAGGCGAATTGTATATGTATATTTGTCAAATTGTATGTGTATATCTGTCAAATAATTATATATGTATAATTAATATACATATGTATTTGTATATCTAGCAAGTGAGATTGAGAGCGGGAGGAGAGAGGCGAGCGAGAGTGAGAGAGAGAGGCAAGCGAAAGAGGGCAGAGAGTGGAGAGAGACGAATTGTATATGTATATCTATTAAAATAATTTTATACATATGTAATTGTATATCTGTCAAGAAATCGCAGAGAGCGAGAAGAGAGAGAAAATAGCAATAAAACTCTAACTATAGCAACAATCCAAAACTATAGCTATAAATTGTAATTTTTTCAAACTATAGTTATATAGTGTAAATACTACTTTATTTTTCCGTAAATAAAAACCCTGAAATTTATAGATGCTCCAACAAATTATTGGAGAATAGATTGGCATTGTATAATCCTACTTGTAAATTAGGAATGATATTTATAATACTGAGAGAATTCTAGTGCATGTGGCTGAAATTGAAATGCAAGTCGATTTTTTCGGAAAAATGCATTTGGACCATACGTAGAAAGTAGAAACCAACAAATTTTTTCTTTACTGAGCATAAATTAAAGAAGCAGCTAGAGTTTCCAAAATACATTTATGAACGAACATCAGATCATATATGGCCAAAACGACCCTTTTCATCTTATCGACTTCACTATGCCCCATCTACTTAATGCTCTCAATCAATTTTAATTTATGTCACGTGTTTAACTAGACATGAAATTTAACTAAAAATAATGTTTATATGTGCCTTTTTATGACATTGATATTTCATAGTTGTTTGAGCATATATGGAAAAAAAATAGACTTGTTTGAATTTACGATTAAGGCATAGAAGCCAGCAAATTACGTGCTTGTAGAATAAATAATGGTCCGATAGAATCTATAAAGCTGATATAATTTTAAACTAACTTAATATGATAACTAAATTGAATATAACATGAAGTCATGCATGCTTGTTAGAACTGTAATGTTAAAATCATGATAATTTGATATATTGGTACATGACTAATCAAAATCAAACATATAGTATGAAAGGTATGAAGTCATATCTGCCTTCAATGATTTGCATACAACAAATGATTCACTATAATTTTATAAATAATCTAAGGACAGTAAAATTTAAATATATGTTGACGTGTATCATGTCACAATTTTGATTCCTATTGTCATCATTGCGGCTCAACGTAACTATGTATACTAATTCTTTTTATTTATTTTTACTTGTGATTTGTTTTTAAAATAAATTTTTATTTTTAGTTATTATTTTTAAAATATTAAAAAAATAATTATTTTAATTTTTAATATTAAATATTAATTCATAAAAATAGTGTAATAAAATATATATACATCAATTTATTTTATATGTGTCAAATAAAAATGAAGGAAGACTGACTCAAATCTTATATTTTAAATCCACTAACTTAATTATAAGACAAAAGAATACAATTAACGAAGAAGTCTCAAATATATCCTATACCCTTTATTATATTTTTTATTTAAATATATATTTTTAGATTAGTTGATAAGTAAATCATATCTAAAGAAAGAATATTTATTTTGATTGTATAAATATAATTAATGCCACCGGTTTCAACAGTAAGGTGTTTCTAGTCTCCTTCTACTCCAGCTTCTCTTGCCTTTCTCCTTATCCAAATTTGATTTATGTGGTCTCAACATTGCAATTTTATTTAATTTACAGGGGATTTATTGATTTTTTTTATAGCCAAAGCTGAATTTGCATCATCGATCATCAAAAATATTAACAAACTGAATAAATTTTTTTAATTTATAAATACCCTTGAAAGGTTTGTTTCTCCTCTAATTAGTCGGCATAATCCCTCGGCCCTTATGACGAATTTGACCCCATAATTATCTTCAACAACAAGACACATATTAAACTTGTAAAGTTTTCTAAAAATAAATTACAAAGGCCTCACTGACATGATCAAGAATTTAGTAATTCTTGCCAGAACGTGGCCATAATAATACTTATTAATTAATGTGTTAGTACTATTTATGTCAACATCTCAACCAAACCTCTTATCTGTACTAGAACACTGTTTTACTACTTGCACTATTTTTAATTTTTCTTAATGAATTGTCCAGAACCCCAAGTTGCAACTTTATTGCCAAAAGATAAATGCAAGTTGCAGTGGCTATAGTTCAAACGCCGTCGTCCAATTTGCAATGAGTGGGCCCTTACCTTTTTGGTGTAGGTCCCACCTTACATTCAGCTCCCACAGCACAATTATATAAACAAGCCTACACAAACGTTTCCTATCCTTAACAACAGTTTAATAGAAAAGGCGAGGAACACAAGGATCAAAGAAGCTTCTGGATACAATACATCTCGCACCGCCATTAAATCTAAGCCGTTAATCCCCTAATTAACCCTTAATCTAAGCCACACATTTGGGGGGAATTGTTTAGTAGCCCAGAGTATTTATGGAAAGCCCGTTTCTGGAGAGTTCTTTTAAGGGAGATTTGTTCATCTCTCTTCAGACTTGTTCTTCTCTCTCTAAGGTTCCGTGTCTGTGCGGCACGCACTGCTTTTAATCCAATCACTTTTTGTATTAAAGAGAGTTTGTTTGTTGTGGAAGGCTTGAGATTTGTATTTAATTCGTCGACAAGACAGGAAAGATTCTGAGGGGTTAAGTTTTTGTTGATCGGTTTTTGGTGGGTATTCAAAAATGGCCGCTGAAGATGACAAAAGCAATGATTTTTATGCAGTTTTGGGGTTGAAGAAGGAATGCACTGAAACAGAGCTTAGGAATGCTTACAAGAAGCTTGCACTGGTCAGAATTTGAAAAGAAGAATAATAAAAATTGAATCTTGATCATGAAACAGAGTCACTTTAGCTTTGATTTGCGTTTTTTGATTTTATAGAAATGGCACCCGGATCGCTGTTCAGCATCGGGGAATTCGAAGTTTATAGATGAAGCAAAGAAGAAATTTCAGGCAATTCAAGAAGCATATTCTGGTACTAATTGCTAGTATTTTTTTGGTAACTTAATTGCGCCGTACATTTTTAGTGATTCGTACATCAAATTGTTTTGTCCTGCTAAAAGTGAATGAACTCTGGGAATTGGAAATGTATTTATGTATTCAATTATTTGCAGTGCTATCGGATGCCAACAAAAGGTTTCTGTACGATGTAGGAGTTTATGACTCTGGTGATGATGATGACGAAAATGTAATAACTCTTCCCTTTTATAATGTTTTGTTTCTTGTAGATGTGGATCATTTTCATGTTCTTACATTTTGAGAGGACTACCAATAGTGTACTTGTTGAATCTCAAGAAATGGGCTCATATAAGATTATTTCCAACGTATTAGTAATAGTGCTAATCAAGTCTGGACTTTTGAAACAATGAAGAAAAGGTGGTCTTTTTTAGCCTTCGGATAAGTCATAGATACCACCATTGTGCCAGGGCCCAGGGGATAAGGATATGATACTTTGAGGGCTAAACATGGAAGTTTTGGTTTCGTCTAATTATGTACCGGTGATTCGATTGAGGATAACAGGATTCAAACTCATGATGTGGTCTGTGTATGGTTACCCTCCCAGATCCCACTTGTGGGACTATATTGGGTATGTTGTTGTTGTTGATCTAGTTGAGGACATTGTTAGGTTCTGATCTTTTTCCCAAAATATTTGGTTTGGCTTGTATTATATTGCATCAAGCAAATTCTTTTTACAAATTTTAAAGTGGATAGATATTCTTGTTCAGGGCATGGGTGAGTTTCTGAATGAAATGGCAGCAATGATGAGCCAAAATAAGTCCAATGTGAGTTCTCTCTTTCCCCTTTAGCTTCTTAAATTTTCAATGAAAAGACCCCACAAAAGAAATAGGAATTTATGCTTCTATACTGGATGCTAATTTAATAGGAATGCCTATGCATAAGATGTTCTTATCTGACTCTGTTAAACGGAACTAGTCTAGGTGGTGGACCTAGAAAACTTGGGCTATGTTTCTGCAAATTTGTTGATATTCCCTGAATATAAATACTACATTAGTGCTTTACTTATAAGACGTCGCTAAGAGGTGGCATGGTGTTTAGTTGTTGTTCTATGAATTGACAGGAAAATCAGGGAGAAACCTTTGAGGAATTGCAGGATATGTTTGACGAAATGTTCAACAGTGATATTGGGACGTTTTCTTCTTCTTCTTCTCGGACTGGAACTCCTTCAATGTGTTCTACTTCATCGTCTACATCTTCAGGCGAGGCCTTTTTTACCTTTTCCAACAAAAGAAGTTCAGATGAAATGAAATCGGCTGGTAGTGTACAAGGCGATTCTTGCCAATTCCAAGGATTTTGTATTGGGGTTAGTTCCTGTTTCCTTCTGCTAAAACACATTGGTGTACTTCTTTACCGTCATTTGGGTTGTTATTAATTCAGTTAAGTATTCGTTATTGATATTGAAGACAGGTGGAACATCTGAAAAATGCAATGGAAGAGAACGGAATTGGAGGAAAAATTCCAAGAGTGGACGGAAGCAATAGAAGGTATGCCAAAAGGCAGAAGGTTTCATCATGATTCGATTATTATCCAAAGTAGGAGAAATCAATTGACATGCCAGCCTGCTTAATCCTGGTTTAATCCAAGTTTTTTTGTGGCTGTTGTTGTTATCTAGGATCAGAGTTGTTGGCAATGTTCTTTTTCACAGAAAGTAGGATCTTGTTCAGTTGAACAGAAATTGTATTGTAATTCTATCCAGCAATATTAGTCAACATGGTTTTACCAGACAACAATTATCTCCCCTTCTTCAATATTTAAAACATGGTGTGTTACTATTCTATTGAACTTGAGGCTTCTGTTTAAAGCAGAAATATAGTTATAAATAGTCATGGGATAAGAATTTCGAATTGCCTTATTTAGTTATAAATTGTGGGATAAGTTGTATTAGGATTAGTAATTATTATCAATATAAGTCATGTCTTCGAACTAAACGACTACTGTTGGATACGAATCATATAATTTTCTTTTTCCCAAAATGGAATATATTATCATTCACTTGCAAATTCTTTCGTTCCCTGTATTTACATGATCATATTCCACTTTAAAAAGAACAGATATTATAAAAAGGCAAACTAGTGGCAGGGGGGACACCCAAATCAACTTGGGTTTTGTGTTAGTTAAAGTTGAGAGTTGAAAAGAAAAGGCAAGTTTCCTAAAAACAATCGAACATCAATTTGTCAAAAGTTGATTCTATCCCATGCCATGCCTTTAATCAGCAACTTGTGCAATTTATTGTGCTTGTTATGGTGAAATGATAAATATTAATTTATTTTGAATTTGTTAAATTCTAGAAATAAAATTAACTTTATAGAAAATATTTTATTTTTGGACGTAACAACCTATCGAATATATGTATTAGATAGATTAAATGGATGCTGTTATGTAGTTTAACATTCAACTTGCAAATTATTATCACATACTTGTAATAATTATTCCAAGTTGCTTTTCTTTAGCACTAATTTAATAAGCCATTCATTTTATTTTATTTTTTTCGTTGAACAAAATATTCATTGATTTCTCAGTTGACTGGTTTGCAACTTGTAAATATCATGTACTAACAGTATACATAAATTTCATTTGTGTCATCATTTGATTTGACACGATATTTAAGAAAAAAATAAAAAAATTTAAAACTTATTGTCTGAAATCATCAATAAATATTTGTGAGGTTGAAAATCATTTCACTAAGAGTAAAAGGAAAATTTTGACTTAAAATTGTTTCTAATTCAAGTAAGGTATCTTTTTTTTTTTTTTTATACGAACTATAAAAGAAATGATAACACATAAAATAATGGGAGGGAGTATTATATAAAAGTAGCTTTACTTTTCACCAATATGACAATAAAATTTTTGTAAAACACACACACAAAAAAAAGTAAAAAATAATTAGAAAACGGAAAATAAAAAAGGGCAGACCACGTTTATTAGTCAATGATGTTGTAATCCCTTCCTCCCCTTTATAGCTTGTCTGGATGGTGCTTTTCCGCGGTATAGTAATTAGTATGGTATGGTTAGTAAAGTCACCTTATATTTTACTTTTTTCATATTTTACTTGTGAAATTTTAGTGGATATGTTATTGTTGTTGTAATTTAATGTATATATCATGTCAATTTAAATATTATATATAAATAGTATTTGTTATTAAATATAAATATATATATATATATATACACACAATATTTATGTATCAAAATCAAATAAATATTATTAGTTTGATGCAATAGTTTAAGGGAAATTACATATATATACAAAAAAGTAAAAAGTTTACAAAAAAAGTAGCCCATATCTTATTTACATAGAAAAAATAGTCCCAAATCAACGAAATTATACATAACTATATAATATAGTCTGTCAACAATTACAAAAAGTATACACTACTATACAATGTATATTACTTATACATGAGTTATATACTAAATATACATTATGATATACAAATATACACTGTCTATACATGTTTATACAACGAGGACTATTTTTTTATAATTATTTTAAGTTAAGTGTCTCTCAGTGTAATTTACCCATAGTTTAATCTATTGTGAATTGACAAAGATGAGAAAATTAATTCAATTACTTATAATATAAATATGTTAATAGTTTATGAAAACATAAATAAATAATTTGGAGTTGAATAGTACAGTACCATACCATTTCATATAGTACTATACATTATCAAACTATAGCAAACCATCCAAACATAGAGTTAGTTATTGTGTTCCACAAATATCTCAAAGATTAGTTAATGATTTTTATCTCATAAACTAAAAAAAAAAAAGGTATTCTAATCAAAATCAACTCTCTATTTTATTTTTTTTGTTTTAAAAATCAGTTCAATAGCAGATATAAATAATATGTTAATTTTGATTCGACAGAAGATGAGATGTAATATATGGTTCAATTATGCTAGTTTAGAAGTATTTTGTTGATTTTGTCGATTGATGTTTTTTGTAAACATCTATTTTAATCACATTTTACATAGAATTGTAAATGTTGAATATTAATCTTTTAAGTATTATCGTTATTTTATGATTTATAACAGTTTTTTTTGTTTGATGACGGTATATATAATAAATAATAATAACAATAAC
>JBCEWC010005041.1:0-15000 GCA_038996855.1 Solanum aculeatissimum | reverse complement strand
TATCAGTTAGTATTATAAATATAATTAAATAATAATTTAAAGAAAATTTGTGAAAAGACAATTTTATCTAAAGTATGTCTTTTAATGAAGGATAAAAAGTTCAATTAACATTTCTAAGGGTCTTCACACTTTTAATATAAACTAGTCTTACTGTACGCATTTTGCGCGTGATCAAATTAAAGTATGTACTTTGTTTAATAACAAACATTACAGAGAAAAATTAAATTTAATTATGAATTTATAAAAAGTAAATAATTCACTAATTGATAAATTATTTATTTATAAAGGTCCTATATATTAAGAGATTTTATCAATAATTAGAACCTAAATTAGAATTTTCCTTGACGGTTGTATGGTATTTTCTTGATTCAAATAAAGAAGAAGTGGAAGTCTATCAAATAAGGAAGATTTATGAGTCTTTCCGTGGTGAGAAGTTGTCACTTTTTTCCATATATTTTAGAAGTTAATATTATAAATATAATTAAATAATAATTTAAAGAAAATTGGTGAAAAAATGATTTTATGTAAATATAGTCTTTTAATGAAGGGCAAAAAGTTCAATTAACATTTCTAAGGGTCTTCACACTTTTAATATAATATAGATATAGATATAGATAGATATAAATAGATAGATAAATTATATATAATAAAATAAAACATCATCATGATAACTATTTATCATAAGTTTTTATGCGGCTGTACAGCTAAGCAAGAATACATGAATTATTTGTGTGATGAATAAACAAGCCAATGATACGCGGTTGCCACAATGAAGTGGTAATTCTACCAAAATAGGCAACTAATTAACTAAACTATATAAGTATTAATTAAAATATTTGATTTAATTTCTCTATTTTTTTTAAAGTTGCCGTACGGATGAAAATTAGCAATATGAATATCGATTAAAAATGTCCTAGTACCTTTTTATAAAAAAAAGGTACCACGAATGCTCTGACCATTTTATCCTTTTGTTGAAATATAAAGTGATAGACAAAGCAAAAATCAAGACTTGATAGAAAATGAAATGAGATTTTTCGTTGGAAGCAAATGCCTGAACGACACAGAAAAATATATAATTAGTTAGACAAAGGTTGAACAAATAATAATACAATAACAATATACCCGATATAATTTCACAAGTGGGGTCTGCGGAAAACAAAATGTACGCAGATCTTCTACTTTATAGAGATAGAGGAAGCAGAAGATAATAGATATAAAGTGGAAAACAAATGATAATGTATAAAAACAATAAAAGTAATAAATATAAGAGGGATGAACAATAATAACATAAGATATAAAGACACGACTAATCCTACTATCATCACAAGGCCAGACACCATCCCTACCCTACCATCCTATTAACCTTCTACCCTAATACGCGACCTTCACTCATTTCTATCTAAGGTCACGTCCTCGATGAGATGAAGTTGTGTCATATCTTATTTAATCACCTCCCCCAATACTTTTTCGACTTACTCTACCTCTTCGCGTAACCCCTAAATTCAACCTCTCGCACCTCCTAATAGAAGCGTCGTCATTTCTTCTCTGCACATGTCCAAATCATCTCAGTCTCGCTTCTCTCATCTTATCTGCCACACCCCCAATTTCTTTCGAATAGTCTCATTCCTAATCTTATCACCCCTGATATGTTCACACATCTACCTCAACAAAAAATGGACTTATCACCCTTGGTATCTCCCAAACTAATAATAATTAAGTTAACAAAATCTTCTAACCAGAGATACGAGTTTGAAATTGGACTTATAACTCCTAAATGAGAAAAGTCAAGAAGAAAGACGAGTAAAAATTACTTTAACGTGATAATTTTTAGAGGAAAAAAAAAAGTTCATAAAATAAAGTAAGTTTGATTTGGTTTTGCATCACATTCTGCACCCATGCTGGCATAACCAAGTCACTTTCAATTTTACTTTTGGAAAAAAGTTACATTTTTTTTATTTTTTGTTGGCTGAGAGACTCAAACTAAAATTTTCAACATAGAGCTCCAGTTGTAAAAATTTTGTCCACCAATTATCTCCCTTCTCAATACTCACTACGCGTAACTCATAATCCATACTTGCCATAGAAAGAAGTTACTTCCTCTTCCATAGCATTTTGAAATTCAAATTTTTATATTTAATGTTAAAATAATATTTATACATTACAATAATAAAATTGCAAAAAAAATAAAATAACTTTTAGTTGAATCACCTAGATTTGAGACTAAAAAGATTCTTTGGTAAAGTTTGACTATTTTTCAGCCAAAAGATTACAATATTTTCTCCTTTGTTTTTCGAAAAAGATTAATTATTCCAGTTTTTTCGCAGAAAAAGTCAGCCCGAAAAAAACTAAAAAGAAATAAAAAATGATTTTACTGTATAAATATATAATCATTTACTCCTAGGCAACTTGGATAAAATAGTTTTCTGCGGCGTCGTACACAATCCTCCAATCAGTAAAATTGAAGTTTGGTTCCCTTTTTGTCTTCATCTGCTGATCTGTTTCTGCTAATTTTGATTGATTGGCGTGAAAAGGTGAACTCATGGCGGCTGTTTTATCCAGTTAACTCAATTCTGTAATTTTTTGTTTGTTTAATATTAATTTATTTATTTACATAATAATGCCGTGATAGCACTATTTATTGAGATGTATTTTTGTTGGCGAAGCATTAAATATTTTTTTATTCATGTTTCAATTTCAGGAGCGAATTGTGAAGAGACAAAGATGGGGTTTTTAATTGATTGGGGCTTTTATGGATTCCGCGTTGGAGTGATTTGACGACAGTTGGGGTTTTTATCGAGAATTGCGTGTTCTTCTTTTTTCCTCCTCATCATATATATATATATAGTGGCTGCGCTATATTAAAAGGTTTGCTTCATCTAAAATCTTTCTTGTTGAGCACAGATAAATTCCTTATTTGGATTGTTTTCGATTCAAATTGTGGATTTTTGGACTTAGGGTTTTTGTTGAATGATGCCTACTTGATCAACCGGTGAACTGGTGATTTGTGTTTTGAATTCCGATCTGCTGTTCAAGTATTTTGAGTTGCAGACTTCTATTGATTGTTGAGGCAACAAGAGTTCTTCTGTGTGGTCAACTTGTTGAGGGTTTTATACTGTTGTTTTGGATCGGATACATTTTTTAAGGGGAATTTTGGTATAAGGAATTGGATATGAGGGTTGTAACTGAATGAGATTTTTAGCAATGAGAGGCACAGAAGGTCTCATTTGTTGATGGATAGGACATCCCTTGATCTTTTAGGGTTGCTGAAATCGTGGATCCCTCAGCGGGATTCTTCTACTGAAGTGTCTAGGGATTTTTGGATGCCCGACCAGAGCTGTAGGGTGTGTTATGAGTGTGATTCATTGTTCACATTGTTTAACCGTAGGCATCATTGTCGACTTTGTGGACGTGTTTTCTGTAACAAGTGCACATCCAACTCTGTTCCTGTACCACCTCGTGAACCAAGGTCACTACAAGAGGAGTGTGAAAAGATCAGGGTCTGTCATTTCTGTTTCAAGCAATGGCAGCAAGGTTTTAATCATGCTATTCAGGTCTCTAACTTGGATTCCAATACTTTTCTTTCTGCGGCTAGTTTTATCAGCATAAAATCTAGTGGAACTGGTGACAGTAGTAGCAGTTCCATTACTTCAGTGCCCCACTCTTTGGTACTTTGTTCACACCAATCAGCAGTAATGGAATCTTCTATAGTCAGGCAAAATAGTGTTGTTACAGAAAGAGGGAGGATTGATCCTGCTGATATAGGGATCGGGGATCAGTTGACAAACCAATTTTCATTTTGCACAACGAGGTACTTTTCTTCACATCTTCATTGATTTTTCACCTTGGGAAGTTGCAACATTTGTCATTTCTTTGTTTTCAAATGTTAATAGGTAGATTCCCCTAATGGTTTAGGCATCTTTTTACTAGATAGTGAATGAGGTAGATTGGCCTTACTTGAGTCTTGAGATATTTGTGATCACCTTCAGACTTTGCTCTCTCTATCAAATTTGTAACTATAATTTTTCTGTATGCTAAAAGTGGCATTAGTTAACTTGAACCCATAATTGAAACATTTTTCTCTTCTTAAGTATTATTAAAAAAGAAAATTAGAAATATTATGTGCTTTTGATTAAAATTCTTTAACAACGAATATTTGAAGCAATATTATAAATGCCATGCTGATATTTGCTGCCTGGTCAAGGCCTTTATGGTGGTGCATGTGTTAGCATTGCAAGACTTGGATTACCCAAGGCCAGCTATCTCCAAGCAGTGATTAGTCAGAGGAAATCTGATACTATTCTTACATGCAACTTGCAAGATAGTTATCCAGTGATAGTACCTGACCCAATCTTCATTGACCCTAATAAGTAATAAGCTGAGTAGAGAAAGGAGAAATAATCTGTTTTCACTTCTGTAGTTATTTCTTTCGTTCCTCAATTTGCCTGAGCTCGTGAGTCCAAAGATGAAAATAGGAAATCTAGCTCCACTTTTCTAGTGATTTGATGAAAGTTGGATTTTATTGACAATACTGTTTTTTCCTCTTTGCTTTTGTAAACTCACTTCCAGCTTCACTTTCCTAGTTGAGATTGTTTTAATTTTTAAAGTTTGATTTGCTCTATTTGACTGCCCTTCTTGCTACTTGTCGTCGCACATGTATTACACTTCAGTTAACTGTTTCTTGGTATATTCTGAAATCAGGAGTTATGATGATGATGATGATGATGAATATGGTGTTTACCAGTTAGATTCCCAAGGAAAACATTATCCTCACACTAATGGATACTTTAGTTATGTTGACTATGATGACATTGATAAGGACTATGGATCACGTAAAGTTCATCCTAATGGGGAAGCTACTGATGAAAAAAGTGTGAGCAGCTTGTCCTTGCAGAATAATTTTGATCCCCAAGCTTCTGAAGAAGTGCAGCAGATTGTAAAGCAGGATATTAGTGATGAATGTGAAGCTTCATCATCCCTATATGCTGCGCAAGATGCTAATCTGGAACCTGTGGATTTTGAAAGCAGTGGAATTCTGTGGCTCCCACCTGAACCAGAAGACAAAGAAGATGAGCGGGAAGGAATGCTGTTTGATGATGATGATTATGATGATGGAAATGCTGCAGGAGAGTGGGGATATTTACATGCATCACGCAGTTTTGGTAGTGGCGAGTATAGAGGTAGGGACAGGTCAAATGAGGAGAAAAAGAAGGTAGTCAAGAATGTTGTTGATGGCCACTTCAGGGCTTTAGTATCTCAGCTTATGCAGGTTGAAGAACTTGTCATTGGTGAGGAAGACGACAAAGAGAGTTGGTTGGAGATAGTCAAGTCCCTATCATGGGAAGCTGCAACACTTTTGAGACCAGACACAAGCAAAGGTGGGGGAATGGACCCTGGGGGATATGTAAAGGTGAAGTGTATTGCATCTGGGCGTCGTAGTGACAGGTGAACAAATTAAAGTTTTTCATTTTAGTACACTGTGTTGGTCAGCTCTTTGCTCGATTATTGCCTCTTTTATATTGCACAGAGTTAGGATAAATAGCAACAGATCTTCTGCCCCCTCCCTCCATCCCTCTTTATGTGTGAGTCACTTGTGTCTGGTGAGATGCTTTGCTTTTTCCCCCACTTAAAACTTTCAATTGTTTGCCTTCGACTAATATTTGGTAAAGTGGTTGTAGCATTACAATGAGTAAAGAGGTGTTCAGAATCGGGTTTGCTTTTTCCCTATGATTAACTTTTCTTATTGTGCTAGCTATAAACAGGGTGTGACATAATTAGGCAGCTATAATTTCTTGTGATTATGTTCTTGCTTCTTCTTCTTGTGTTCTATCTGCCCTTCTTCACCTCTTTTGTTATTATGTACATTTTTAGATGTATCTATCTTCTCTCATCTGAACTCGTTCCCTTAAATAGTGCTTTGGTGAAAGGAGTTGTATGCAAGAAAAATGTAGCTCATCGGCGAATGACATCAAAAATAGAGAAAGCCCGCATAGTAATCCTCGAAGGTGCTCTTGAGTACCAGCGCGTCTCTAATCACTTATCAAGTTTTGCAACACTGTTGCAGCAGGTTTTGATGATTTTACTTTTTCTTCCAGAACTTGTAAATGATAATATTAAGTTCTTGTGCTTATAACTATTTGTTGCTATTCAGGAAATGGATCATCTGAAGATGGCTGTTGCCAGAATTGATGCACACAATCCAGATGTCCTTCTGGTGGAAAAATCTGTTTCTCGCTATGCACAGGAGTACCTCTTAGAAAAAGACATATCACTTGTCTTAAACATCAAAAAGCCAGTCTTGGAGCGTATAGCTCGCTGCACTGGTGGTCAAATAGTTCATTCGGTAGATCATCTCTCATCTCAAAAGATTGGATACTGTGACATGTTTCATGTTGAGAAGTTTGTGGAAGAACATGGTACAGCTGGAGATATTGGAAAGAAGCTGGTAAAGACACTGATGTACTTTGAAGGCTGCCCAAAGCCACTGGGATGCACTGTAAGTTTATTATAAATACAAGATAAATAAGATGTAGATAACTATCTATTGACTAGCTATGATCGAAATAGTTATCTGAAACCTACTTCTTGAAAAAGACCAAGTTCCTTCACAAAAAGTCTTTGCAGTGTTCCCTAGATATTGAAATATTTGATTGGCTCTCTTTGCATGGGTTGTATCAGATATTACTCCGTGGTGCAAACGAGGATGAATTGAAGAAAGTGAAGCGGGTGGTTCAATATTCCGTTTTCGCGGCTTATCATTTGGCTTTAGAAACATCCTTTCTTGCTGATGAAGGAGCCTCTCTTCCTGAACTTCCTTTGAATTCTCCGCTAACTGTTGCACTTCCTGATAAACCATTAACAATTGACAGATCCATCTCTACTATACCTGGTTTTACGATTCCTGCCGGTGAAACAACTCAAGGGCCGCTATCTGGTAGTGAGCCACCAAGGTCAATGAGTGCTCCGCCACCCGACCTGCTCAACGCTGTCAGCATTTGTTCTCAAAAAATGAATGTGTCAGAGTCTCTTGGCTTGTGTGCTGCTAAAAACTCCATGTCTTCCTTCTGCAACCCCTCTCTTGATCATGAATTTGACAAAAGTATTATGGATATGATGAAGTGTTCTGGGGCAATGGCATCAGTAGCCAACGATGTCCAAGATGCCCATGGATACAAGTTCCTTTCTACTAGTTTTGGTCCTTCACGGGAGGTTGGTCAAGACATGTTGTCTCAGAGTGTTCAAAATGATTGCAACGCTATGGATGTGAACCAAAGTCATTTGCAACTAGATGGGAAAGACGCCCCTGATGAATTGACTTCTTCGAAGGAAGAGTTCCTTCCATCTCCATCCGACAATCAAAGCATTTTGGTTTCCTTGTCGTCCCGATGTGTTTGGAAGGGAACTGTCTGTGAAAGGTCTCATCTCTTTCGGATTAAATACTATGGGAGCTTCGATAAGCCATTGGGTCGTTTTCTACAATACCATTTGTTTGATCAAGTAATCTCTCCCTCCCTTTCTTTATGCTAGAAACATTACCGATATGCATAAGGTGACTGAAAGGATCTTCACTTTTTTTTTCTCTTCAATTTGTATTCTCAGAGTTACAGGTGCCATTCTTGTGACATGCCTTCAGAAGCTCATGTTCACTGTTATACTCACCAACAGGGTACTTTAACTATTTCTGTTAAGAAGCTGCTGGAAATTCTTTTGCCAGGTGAAAAGGAAGGAAAAATATGGATGTGGCACAGATGCCTTAAATGCCCGCGTGATAATAAGGGATTTCCTCCAGCAACTCAGAGAGTAGTGATGTCTGATGCTGCTTGGGGCTTGTCCTTTGGGAAGTTTCTAGAACTTAGCTTTTCAAACCATGCCGCTGCAAGTAGGGTGGCAAGCTGTGGTCATTCGTTACATAGAGATTGTCTTCGGTTTTACGGGTATGATCTTACTCTCTTGATAGTATGAAAGGCTCTCTCCTTCTTGGTCGTGTATGTATGATATTTTATATGTTTGGCATGATTTTCTAGTGTAAATGGTGAAATAATGTGCGACTAAGCTATGGTGATAATATATCTTACTGGAAAACATTGACGCGATTGAGTATATTTTGAAATATGCATTTTGGAACTTTTCCAGTTTCGGGAAGATGGTTGCTTGCTTTCGCTATGCATCCATTGATGTTCACTCAGTATACCTTCCTCCCTCAAAACTGGATTTCAACTATGAGAATCAGGAATGGATACAACATGAAGTAAATGAGGTGCGAAAAATGTGACTGGATTTTGAGTAGCTGGCATATGATCTCTCCCTTTGCTGATTTGCTGTTGTAATATAAACAGGTTATTTTCCGAGCTGAACATTTGTTCGCTGAGGTTCTGAATGCAATTCGGCTTTTGGTAGAGAAAAGATCTGGGAGACAACTTAACAGCAACATTAATGTACCTGAAGCAAGACGTCGGATTTCTGATTTGGAAGGGATGTTGCAGAAGGAGAAACAAGAATTTGAGGTATGAGTCAACGAATTGGAATCGTGAGTAGGGTTCATGATCACTAATTGACTACCGTTTAACCTACATGGTCCTGCGGACATTATTAATTACTCTCTCCCTAGCACTACCTCTCTTTGTTTGTTGGATGTTGACTACTAGCAATTACACTTTTAAGTGCTCCACTTGTTTTTTCTTGAGATATCAGTAACGTCTCTGACAAATAGGTCTCTTTGTAATTCCCTATGTCAGTTTGATTGCCGGTTTATAACCTTGTCATGTTTCCTGGAAACAACCTCTCTACTTCTATGAGGTAATGGTAAGGTCTGCGTACATTTTTACCCTCCCCAGACCCCACTTGTGGGATTCCACTGGGTATGTTATTGTTGTCATGCTTCTGGAATACGAACTGTAGTGGAACTATATTCTCTGCTGTCTGTGTTGAGATCTATCTACCGACAATGTCTGATGCATCAGATAGTGTATTGCTTGTTTTCTTTGTTAACCATTTGCATTGTTGAGTTTAACATGTGTGTCCCGATCTTAGTGGATATTTCTAATCTGGTTTTGATATGAGCAGGAATCTCTCCAGAGAATTCTGATGAAGGAAGTGAAAAAGGGGCGGTCTGTTGATATTTTGGAGATCAATCGACTGAGGAGACAGCTCCTTTTTCAATCTTATGTTTGGGATCACCGTCTAGTATATGCAGCTGGTATGCATGACAAAAGTCATTGGGTTAATGGAGATGTTGCCTCTTTGGAACCTGAGAAGCCATTGGTTTGTAATGATAAGTTCACTGATCTGGATAATTGTGCTGAACCCAGCAAATATACTAATAGCTCTGAATCTGTTTCTGCAATTTCAAAGACTGGTGAAAATGGGGATGAAGGAAGAAGTGTTGACCAAAACAGTCATGTGGATGCTGTTCATCAAGAATCTGTAGTTGATCTTGATGGTGTTTGTGCAATCGAAAAACCACCTGGTCTCTCAGTTGCAACAAAAAGTTTCTGCGGATCACTTCCAGAAGAATCCATCTTAAAGGGGCGAAGAGCACTATCTGATGGGCAGTTCCCAAACATGGAGAGTTTGTCAGATACTCTTGAGGCAGCTTGGACTGGTGAAACAACTTCTGGTGTTGGCATGATGAAGGGCGGTGCCTGTAAATCTTCTGAACCACTTCTAGTGAATACGTTGACAACTGGGATGGCAGAAAAAGTGTATACCGAAGACCTTGGTGGGGAGGAACAGAATGGGACTATGGTGTCTCAATCTCCTTCTCTATTAGCCTCTAAAGGCTCCGAACACATGGAAGACACTGGGAGCTGGTTAGGTATGCCTTTTATTAGCTTCTATCGGACCCTGAACAAAAACTTTTTACCAAGTGCTCAGAAACTGGATCCACTTGGTGGATATAATCCAGTATACATTTCATCATTTCGAGAGTCAGATGCCCAAAGTGGAGCAAGGTTGCTCCTACCTGTTGGGGTTAATGATACTGTTATACCAGTGTATGATGATGAGCCCACTAGTATTATATCTTATGCACTAGTGTCTCATGATTATCAAGCCCAACTATCTGATGAGCTTGAGAAATCTAAGGGTGCTACTTTGGACTCCACCTTTTCCTTCCAGTCACTGGATTCCAGTAATTTGCACTCCCCTCAATCAATTGATGAAGTGGTTTTAGAATCCTTCAGAAGTCTTGGATCTATGGATGAGAGTCTCTTATCCTTGCCCGTTTCTCGCAGCTCTTTTGATTTGGATCCACCCTCATACACAAAGACGCTACATGCCAGAGTTTCTTTTGGAGATGATGGATCACTGGGCAAAGTGAAGTACTCAGTGACTTGTTATTATGCAAAGCGCTTTGAAGCCTTGAGGCGGATATGTTGTCCTTCGGAGATGGATTTCATAAGATCTCTTAGCCGCTGTAAGAAGTGGGGGGCCCAAGGAGGCAAGAGCAACGTTTTCTTTGCTAAAACCTTGGATGATAGATTTATTATCAAGCAAGTGACAAAGACAGAGCTGGAATCATTTATGAAATTTGCTCCTGC
The DNA here is from genome assembly GCA_038996855.1 of Solanum aculeatissimum. NCBI lineage: Eukaryota > Viridiplantae > Streptophyta > Magnoliopsida > Solanales > Solanaceae > Solanum > Solanum aculeatissimum. The sequence goes on along the minus strand of JBCEWC010005041.1, from coordinate 4,465 downwards.
ATATTTTAAATATCTTTCTGAATCCATAAACTCGAGGAGTCCAACTTGTTTGGCAAAAATTTTGGGGATCTATCAGGTATTTATAATGAGTCGACTATTTTACCTTCTCAAATTGCTGATGTAGATTTATAAAGCACTCTGTGACTTGACTCGCAAGACCTGATTGCTGTTTATTATGAGGCAAAGATTAGTTACAGTCTGGGGAAACAGGAATGATCTGATAGATTCTTGATTAATGGGTTGTGAGATTAGTATTTACTTCCTTTATGGTCTTACTCTAAATCCAGATGATATTATATCCATTAAGGTGATACTGATTAAAAGGACCTTCTAGGTGAATGAACCAGAAAGCATGAGGTGCATATTTGTTGCTGCAGTATTTGCACTAGTTACCAATATAACAAGTTCTTCAATATTTCCTTTGTGTATTCTGGCTAGTCATAGCGCACACATATTGTATGATTTTATTATCAGTCCGTTTAGAGTATTTATTTCTGTTGATTTTTGTGAAGGTGTCGTCAAAGCATCTTAAAGGAGGAAAGGAATCTAAAATGGATGTACTAGTAATGGAGAACCTTCTATTTGGGAGGAACCTGACGAGGCTTTATGACCTGAAAGGTTCTGCAAGATCTCGTTACAATCCTGATTCCAGCGGAAGCAACAAAGTCTTGCTTGATCAGAACTTGATTGAATCAATGCCAACTTCACCTATTTTTGTTGGAAACAAAGCAAAAAGACTTTTGGAGCGAGCTGTATGGAATGACACTGCTTTTCTTGCTGTAAGTTTGTGTGCTTACATTTAATGAATTTACTGTTGACTGCTGTGCACCTATTGTGGTTGGATCATGCAACAGTTTCCTGTCTATGATGGTCCATTAAAGCTTGGTAAGTTTGCATTGCAATTGATTGAGGCACTTCCAACCCCTGAGATTCATATCAATTCAGAACAAGTTAGTCTGTTTTTGGTACTAGGATTGGGTGTGGAGAGGGATGGAAAAAAACACCTTTGTTAACCATTAGGAGTTAATCACGTGATGATGCTCCAGCAGAATCTTGGAGGGGGGATGGGGTGGGGGTTTGAGACTGAACAGATTAGATTATGACGGGAATAGGGAGGAGATTCCACACCACAAAACTAAATAAGGATTCATATGCTTGCCTTCCCCAAAAGCCCTTCATCTTCTCAATTCCACACCACAAAACTAAATAAGTAAAAACAGATTAGATTATGACGGGAATAGGGAGGAGATTCAGTCCCTCCAAATTATTCCATTGTGCAGAAAGGTTAAATTAGGGATGGTCACTTTAACCTTTGCTTCCCCTCCAGATAAGGATTCAGATGCTTGCCTTTCCCAAAAGCCCTTCATCTTCGTCCTACCTATATCACAGTTTGGGCACCAAGAATGGAAAGGAAAAAGCTAGAATATTAAAATTTTCCACTGTTATATCTTGTGTGTTTGATAGTAGGTAAGGGGTGAGAAAGTGGCTAAAATATTTTTTACTACAAACAATATACTCCATAGCAAATCAGGCCAAAAAATGCAGATCCTGGAGGAAAGTGTCAATTCTCCTTTCATTTCAAATAAAGACATACAAGAAAGTTTGTTCCTATTTTACTTTGCTTTTCATGAAGAGAATTTTTTTTAACATCTAACTATAGACCATTATGCTGTTGTATATGTTACATTTTCTTATAATCATCAATAAGTAACAAATTCTTTGTGTGGTTTGGGTAAGTGAGGTTCTTGACTGAGTGAGTAAATTATCCTTGCAGTCAGTTGATGTGATGGATTACTCGCTATTGGTTGGGGTTGATGAAGAGAAGAATGAGCTTGTTCTTGGGATTATTGACTTCATGAGACAATATACGTGGGATAAGCACCTGGAGACTTGGGTTAAGGCCTCTGGAATCCTTGGTGGACCCAAAAATGCGTCGCCGACTATAATCTCACCTAAGCAGTACAAAAAGAGGTTCAGGAAGGCCATGACGACGTATTTTCTGATGGTCCCTGATCAGTGGTCACCACGATCTGTTGTTCCGAGCAAATCGCAGACTAATTTATGCGAGGAGAACATGCAAGGTGGATGATCTGCTGAGTGATTTTGTAAATCCATTTGTGTGTATATTGAGGACATAATTGGGTTTCTTGATTGGTTATCCCGGGTTGATACATCACCGGTATTTTCGATTCTCATTCTTTTGGAATGCAGTTCCAGTTGCGTTCTCCCTAAATGAGAGAACACTTGATTTCTTGTCAGGCTGCTTAGAGTTCAGGTGTCCCTCCGTGGCAATAATTTTGTACATTTGGTTTCATTAGTTCATTTTTCCTTTGTAAAATTCAAGGTATACATAAGTTCCAAGGATCAATGTCAATTTTATAAAATGCATGATTTTGGAGCAGTTTAGCTATTTTTGGGTTGATCTCTGTATAATCTAGAGCTAATGGTTGACAAGTAATCTCAATTTAGAGTGAGGCAACCCAGTTGCAGTCACTAGCGATTGAAGCAAAAACAATGGGTGGAAATTAATTAGCATACTTAAAAATTGGGACAATATTACACTTTGGAGCATGAAAAGGAAGATCCACTAGTAGAACACGACAACTGAACAAGTAAAGGAGCAATTCCTGTCATCAATCAGTTACATGAATCCAGCATCTTTGTAGGAGCTCTATGATTTCTTCATCTCTGCATATACAGAGAATAAGTGACTTGTCCATTTCGAAATAGATGATTATTATAATATGCACCTACCTTGAATTATAAGGAAATCTGGAGAATTGATGGCAGTAACGAGGACCTTCATCATATCCTTCACAAGTGATCTCTCCATTCTCATCTCTATAACAAACTATCCCCGTTGACACATCCTCAAATACCTATCAATAGTGAAAAACAGATTACCAACAAGGGGATTTTCGTGTTACTTTTCGACAAAGGGGATTCAATAAAACAACCTTTAATTTTTGGGTTGAAGTTGATCTGATCTGAAGAGCAGTAGCTTTGATTGATAAATTATTTTGATCACTTGCACCTGAGTACACCAACACTAGTCTTTGTGCAGGCTTTTCTCTTTTGGTGGAACTTGATTTCCAAATTAGATGACTTGTAGCTAAAGGAGACTGTTTCACAGCCATAACTAGTAGCAAAAAATAATGGAGGAACAAGGAAGAGAAGATAAAATTATAAATGAAAGCAATATTCATTAAACTAAACCAAACGAATTAAGGCCTAGTATTAATACTAAACTATTCAAATGATGTGCTGTTTATCTTTTTTATTTTAAGCTAAAGAGGATGGTGGAAAACTAATATTGGGTTTTTTGTCAGGGTGCATTATCTAATTATAGGTTTCAAGGGAAAGTGGGACCTTTCACCATTATCTTCAAACTACTATTGATGTTGGTATACATATGAGGCCTTATAAAGTAATTTGGACGGTTCATTACATTTTTTATTTTCCTATTTGATTGATTTGTTGGTGGGTCTCTCATCCTCTCAATGTGATAAGGTATGTATTAGGTTCAATCTATAATGGTACATTCTCTATAGGTGTAACTCAATGATTTCATGCGATCTTTCGTATTTCGGTGTAACATTTTATCTACTATACATGTTGAGTGGTTCGTTGGACAAGAAATTTGAGGTACCGCTATTTGTTTGTCATGAGTCATTTTATCATGGGAGGATATATTCCATAACCTCGGGTACTTGAGGGGAATAATTTCCTTAAGGAAACTCTGTGAATTTCTCTCCTTTCATCTAGTAGATTGTTCTTAAAATTTGATTTAACTTCATATTGAATATTACTTTAATTATATAAAATTTGTTTGAAGTTATTTCATTGGACAAATTAGAGTTTGTACTACATAATTATCATTATTACTTGAAAATATCAGTATGTTACATTCTTTTTTTATCAAAACTAAAATAAGAAAGAAGACTGTATGTGTTTGGTGCCAAAGGAAGTTTCCCCTCCCAAAAAGCCTATTTTTCAAGGGAAACATATTTTTCAAATCTTTTAGCCAATCTAATATAAAAAAAATTTAAAAATATTTTCTAATGAATAAGAAGATTATATTAATAAAGAATGGCTGTGCTAAGTCAGAGTACCTTGAGAAATTGGAGGAGAATTTTTTGATACGAAGCATTTTATCTATTAATGAGACTAGAGGTGGCAATTTCAACCCATATAAGGTAAAATGTGTCCATTTAATCTATATTTTTTTTAATGGATCACTCATATTTTCAAAATGGATAAATATGGGTTGATCTAGTTTAAGGGCTCATACAAATATGGTCAAAATGGATAAAATATGGGTACCCATATGGACCCATGGATCCCCCATTCATAATAAGAAATTCTTAATTGTACTATTTTTTTATTTATTTTTTGTGTTTCTTAAAAAAAATTGGGGGCGGGAGTGGGAGTAAGGGAATGGGGAGATTATGGGTGTGCATCGGTC
>JBCEWC010005040.1:0-25814 GCA_038996855.1 Solanum aculeatissimum | reverse complement strand
TTAGGGGTGGTTCCAGGCCACCCCTAGCTCACTGGAACACTTGAAGACACCCCACACATACCGTGCAAAGTTTCACGATCCGTGGCCCTTCCCTTGGCCACTTTTATGAGCTTATCTCCATTGTCTTCCAAACTTTAGACAGTCCAACTGTTTGGGCCATAACTCCCTCATCCGAGCTCCGAATCAAGTGAAACAGTTTGAGTTGTGAAGCTAACTCAAATATATTAAATGTGATATTTAGCAACCCACATGGTTAAACCCACATCAAAAGTTGTGACCGTTTATATTACACTACCAAAACTATCCCTCTAGGCCTCTAACTAGCCCATTTTGCGTTCGGCCACTTAAACTCAACCCGTGGATACCAAAACTTAACCATGACCAGTAGTACATCATATACGGCCAATCCTAAGGAGATTTCAAAAATTTTCGGGTTGTTACATACATATGAATATGTAGACCCGAGATCAAATAAATCTAAGTTTGGCTGTTGACATATAATAATTGTACCTTTAATAACATTATCTGATGCCTCAGCCTTTGAAGGTGTTGAAGCCACGTAGAAATGACCCTGATGGCCTCCTTCTCTTGTATAACCTCTACTACCAGAACTACCATCTCTAGAACCACATTGATCATCTCAAGATCTATGCTGGTCATCTTTGAATCTTTGCTGGTCACCTCTGTGGTTCTAATCCCAATCTCTACCTTTAACTATCAGTGGCTGGGATGACTAACCTGCTCGAGAAGCCAAGTACATCTCTCTCTGCACGGGGCAATCTAGAGACCAGTGATCTAGTGCCCCATAATTATAGCATCCCAAAGAAGCTCAGTCACCATAGTGTCACACACTGCGGCTTATAGTACATGCATTAGAAACTCTAGATCCTTGACTAGAACTAAGAGAGTCTGGCCTGCCCAGATGTGGTTGTATCTCTATCCCTCAACCTCCACTCGGTAGGATAGGAAGGATCACTCTGTCTAAAAGTATCATACGACTGGAAGTTGCCCTTAGAAGCCTACAGTGATGCCTAGAAGGAATGACTAAACTTACCCTATTGTAATCTCGATTGGAACATATCAGACTATCTCCTAAATTTAGACTGTGCCCCACTATAACTGCCTTCATAGAGATCCCACTTGTGCTACCCTTATAGGCCTCACGATATAGCTGATCAATAGACGAGCATGGTCAACACCACTATAACCAGAAACTGGGTCCTCAATCCCTTAACCAAACACTTGATCCGCTCCTCCTCAGTAGATGATATGGAAGTGGCATACCTGGACAACTCATGAAATCTAGCCTCATATTCTAACACTGTTATTGACCCCTGCTCCAGTCTAGTAAACTAATCACGAAGCCTATCCCTGAGACTCCTAGGGAAAAATCTAGCAAATAATGAATCTAAGACATCTATCTATGAAACTGGTGGTGACCCAGCTAGCCAAGTTTCCATGTAAGCACGCCTCAATGTCTGGTAGCTCCATCTAGTTGATAAGCTGTGAAAATATGCTCCTTTGGATTCTAACAACCTCAATGTCTGTAATATCTCCTGACAGGTCATCAGGAACTCATGGGCATCCTCTCTAATTGCTCCTGAAAATCTCGGAGGGCCCAATTTGATAAAGTAACCAAGCACCCACTGATCCTCATAAGGTCTAACACCCTCTACAATATCTGGCTGAATCACAGAGGCTATATGTTCTGCTAGAGTGGGGGACTGGAGGCTGCACTGGATACACTAGAGCTAGGGCTGGTGCCTATTGTACACCCCTAAGAGCTATAAGTAACTGTGCGGTAACTGAAAATATTATAGGTACGACTAGGGGCGGTGCTACTACTGGTCCCTCCGACTGTGAGGGAATAGTGGCATTTGGATGCTCCTCGATAGGCTCTAGAGAAGGGTCCTAGTTCAGAGCTGGTATTACATCCTCGATTCTACCTGGAGGTCGACCTCTGAAGGCATATATGTAAAAGAGTAAGGTGAGTAAGATTCCACGAAACTGACACGACAACTGCATAAAATGATATAATCTTAAAGGAGTTTTTGAATACATCTTGTAGCCTCTCAAAGATAAGTCACAGATATCTTCGTACCCATCCACACGACTCTACTAGATAGTAGCTCTATACAGGTGAGTCTAACGAACCTGAGTCTCTGACACCCACTTATCACAATCTAACTTTACAGATCATGATGGTGCCTACCTAAACCCCTCGATAAGCAAGCCTAACCCTGACTCAAAACTGCTAGTAATGGGTGTGAGTGTTGAGATTAATCAAAAGGAAACAATTGGCATTCTAGTCATAAAGGAACAAAATTGATACCAGATACACACATACATATATACAACAACTAAAAAATGCCTTCCCAAGATCTGGAATTCACTTTTACAGATGTACTATAGACACGATACAACATAATTAAGTATAATATATCTTTATATACACATACAAAACCAAAACAATGTACAAGGCAAGTATCTGGTAATAAAAGGAAACCCACTAATATAGATAGAGGTTGGAAGGATCCAAGGACATCCAATTTTCACCACTAGTCTCTGAATATAGTAGCTACAACAAGATGAATCAACATTGTGGGCTCCTGCTAGGCCCTGCATCATGAAACAGATGTAGAAAGTAGGGTGAGTACTAGAAATATAGTGGCTAGTAGGCCTCATAGGCCGATTGAGTGTGAACAATAAATAAAATAGAGGAAACCACAATATAATCTCTACAAGTGTCTAATCTTAAGAACTATGTACGTATGCCAACAAAAATAGAAGTAACCAAAATCAAGCAAGGGTGTAATGATGTACGTTGGTGTAAGGCCCTACTGTCTATGCTTTTATAACAATCGGGCCGCTATAAGCCTAGAAGGTGCACTTAAGCACAATGATAGGGTAAAATAAAGTGTATAAATGTAAGGTTCACAGTGTCAAGTCTCAACTGATCTCATAGCCCAATAACGTGTGTGTGCTCATAAATTTGGTAGAACCACAAACATGCTAGAGCAACCTAACAAGGCCTCTAACCTAGATTTTATACCCCGACCTTGCCTCCAACCTAGGCTACGACCTGGCCTTCAACCCATGCTATGACTCAACCTCTTAATTAGGTTAAGATCACACGTGGCTAGTAGTCTGACCTGGCCCTTAGGCCTCAAACTAGTCTAAAATTCCCTCCATTGATAGCGCCTCTAATAGTGTAACCTCCAACCATATAACCTTTAACTAGGGGTATACAGAAAGTGGCAAATCCTCGTGGGAGGATATGTGCCTAATTACAGGGAAATACTTAGGCCTCTAATCAGATAGGACCTTACTCTAAATTTCAATGCAATATCCTCAGTCCTTTTATATCCAAGAAGAATTTGAGGTATCCCATAAATGCTCCAAGGTAGCTAGCCGATCATATAAATAATCAAGTTACCATCACATCGTGGCCTATCTAAGGATCAAATTTATAGACTCAAGTCTTCTAATCCAATCTACAAGGATATACGCCTCTCAAATCGTACCAGATTTATGTATAACAGTCTATCAATCCTAACCAATGCAGGTCTAGGGCTTCACTAGCCTAATCTAGACTAAGGCCCAACAACATCAGATAATCATAAATATAGTATACAAGTAGTATAGAAGTCACAAGAACCCTCAACATGTCACACAAGTACTCTGTTAGTCAAGATATCGATGAATATAACAGGTTGTCAGTATGCAATCCCAAGTATTCTCAACATGCGAACCAAATATGGAGACAATCATATATATTAGCTAGTATAATTATTTATAACATATATGGCCTCCAACCAACCCCCTATTTAATATTCATACTACCTAGATAGGATTTACACATTCAAACTCAGTCTAGAAGAAGAAAGAGATCGTAGCCTACCTGAATGCCTATCATATGCGCTTCGAATTACTCCGTAGATGCTTTTTCCCTTTTGAACAGTCTTAAAATGCTTCCAATATGTCAAAAATAGGATCACATCATCAATATGCTCATTTTGACACTAAAATCTCAAGAAATGGACGTGAACTAATCTTGGGACCAAAAAGTGAGAAAATTAGGCCTGCACCCAAATTTTGAAACAAACTCTATACAATGACCTTTATAGCTATTCCATCTTGTGCCTCAAATTAGGGCACAACTAGATACTCAAAATAATATAAAACAACCCAACGCGACATAATATTTGTTTTGAAAATAACATAATAGGGTAGCATGTTTTACAACATTTTTACCTCAACCGCAACTAAATCGCCAAATTCCAACAACACCACATTGATCATCCCAAAAAACCACATAGAATAGACCCAAATTTCATTAAAATACGATCCAAAACAACTAAGAAATTGAATTTCAAATTTTTCAAAAATTAACTTGAACGACACATCAAATGCAATTTCTAAAACCTTTACAATGCTATCCTCATAATTTTATGCAAATAGCCTTTTGAATCACTGAATTCAACTTCCAGATGATGAAATTATCACTAATCCAACCTGGATTTATATATTACTGTACCACCTCAATTTGTTCTCTGCCATCATGGTGAATAGTACCCGTCAACCGCGGAATACAAGGGAATTACTCTTTGCAAATGGAGAAGGTCCTTCACGATTATGGAATACTAGCTTGCCTAGCCTCTGCGAATGCAACCAATTGGTCCATGATCACTGAATGCTGGGTAGCTGGCCTCTGTGAATGCGACCAAGGGCCCCGCGATCGTGGAGCACTGTAGTGCTACACCAAATTTCAGATGTTTTAAATATTTTGATGAAGTATTCGAAACTCATTTGGAATCCAATATATGCAAATGAACTATGTAACCATACTAAATTTGACGTTAATGGTGTAGTCAAAATTTTTATATGAGGTCATTTCAAATTAATATGGGTTCCACTTTCCAAATCCATATTTACTCAATTTCCATTGAGAGGTCTAAAACAAAGTCATAAGCCTATAAAATGAAACGAAAGGTCATTCTAGACTAAACTCAACATTCTAGAGCTAACTATAATATAAAATTTCCATTTGGGTATGTTTTCCAAGAATGTTGATAAAGTCAACTATTAACCTGTTCTGAAGGCTAAAATGCAAAATTCGATATAAACTAACAACAAAAACCTTTGTACTGAAACTAACTATATTTCTAACCTAATTTGGCCATTTTAAGCTGATGGAACTATTAAAATTTCATTTTGAGGCTGTTTACCTAAACTTTACTGCAAAACTCACTTTTCAACTTTAAACAGTCCTTTAGTACAAAAAAGTGCACATTTTTCAAATGAACAATTAGGCGACTGTACTTTTAATGCCAGTAAGTTATAAATGACCTAGGATTGCTATAGGAATGCTCTAACCGATGAAAATAATGTAGAAACACAGAAATGACCTAGAAGGTCATTATAGGTCCCCATCACGAACCGTGGTGGCTCTCATGGAGGGCCAACTCTCTAGGACAAAAGCCTACCTTACCCACTACCCTATTAAGGGCCATGGTGGGCCTTCCGTGAAAGGGTCTATCCAGGCATGTTATAAACTTAAGAAGGGATATTGTATCTTTTCACTAATTTTTAGTCATATATTTGGGAGGTTTTTAGACCAAATTACACTTTAGTAACTACCCTACACTACTAGCAATCCTTCATTACACCCAATTCCCGAACTACAAAAATCTTCTCTCTAAAAATACTCTCAAGGCTCTCCTCTTCTCCAAGCAAGGGCTTCATTGAAGATCAGGCAATTTCACCAAGAATTCTAGGCAATTCCTCTAAATTTCTTTAGTTATTTTATCAAGTTATGCGAGTTTTTATTCATGAAATCCTTTCTTTTCTGGAGCTCCTTCAAATTCTCAATTTTTCATTCAATTTTAGGTATGTATATTTTATGGAGCTTCTCAATTTCCATTCAATTGCATGAATAATGGTTTAGTTATAATAATTAATCTATTTTATCTTGAATTGATAAGAATTGCGTAAAATTTATGATTTTCTACATGAATTCTCTACAATGCTATTTAGGGCTCAAATTTCATCATGCGTTTTGTTGAATTCTCCTTTAGTTTCATAAATTGAGTTTGAGTTATTGTTTATTTACTTAATTTAGCATGAGTTTATTATTCAATTGCATGATTTTGATGATTCATAAGGAATTTCTCCTACAAGCTACTTAGGGTTCATAAAATTATATATGGGTTTCCCTTGATTTTGTTTCAATTGACCTTATTCTATATGATTATGCATGAATTTATCCTAATTACATAAATTCTAGCCAATTGATTTGAAATTCATATTGCTACCCTAATTCTTCTTTACAAGTTATGATCATGAAATTTTAAGTATTCAAGTATGTTATGAAAGAGGTGACTTAAGGCCTCAAAGGTTACTTAGAATCTCAAAGGTGAGTGACCTAAGGACTTAAAGGTAATTTAAGATCCCAATGAGCTACTATATGAATATGATTTATGATTTGAATTGGTTGATTGAATTACCTTTCCTACATTACTTGTTTATGAAAATTATGATAAACTATGATTTATGAAAAATATGATTTTATGGTATGTATTTTGTGGGATTTGACTTAGCATCGAATAAGGCTTTGAGGTGGGGGCTTGACTAAGGGGTCCTTAGTAGCAATCTTCCAGTATCATAACTACATTGCCACTGTAGGATTACTTTTACCAATATTATTTTTGCTAGTGGATCCACACAATTTATGACACTCGCTTAGCAGGGTAGAGTGCCACCTTGGCAAGTAGGCTCCCTTTTCTCTAATGTATGGGTAGACACTGAGATTTCATCTTATAGCTTGCATAGTATTTTTGTCGGTTATGTCCCTATTCTACATATGTATGATAATTTATGATATATTACATGATCTCACTTATGCTTTACTTGTACATTAATCACTTACCTATTTACCATGCTTTTACCTTCTGCTCTAATCATGCTCTCTATTTGGTCCTTGTACTACCTATTTTACATTACATGCATGACATACATACTTAGTACATTCAAATGTACTAACACAAACTTCTTTGCCTATATTATATCACAATGTAGGGACATGTGACCATTATTCTCCTTACTTTTGTGGCTAGAGTTCGGGTTCCATTTGAAGTCTTTTGATAATTCCTCATGCTTCGAGGGCAAACCTAAGTATTTTTTTTACCTTATTCTTCTAGTTGGAGACATTATGAGACTATTTTCTTGTTTTACATTACTTTGACAGTGAGATAGGGACATGTCTTAGCGCCCATATATCCTAGTATATAGAGGCATTGCTGGAAATCATGTATGAAGACTATGTTATCTAGATAGTTTCCTTTATTATTGTACATTTTAGATCTTTAATTTGACCTTCCACTTTATAATTTTTGTTTCATTACCTATGAATGCTTATGATATGCTATGGGCCTTGATTGGGATTTCTTCAATGATCCTAATCACCATGTCACATTTAGAGCCTAGTTTGGATCATGACAAACTTGATATCGAAGCACAAGGTTTTGAAGTGTCCTAAGGAGTCCAATATGCCATGTCAAGTAGAATCTTATTCATTAGTATGAAGCACACCACATCTATGACTAGGAGGTTATGAAGCGTTTGAGGAACTTTTACTTCTTTTGTGATTCATGTTGTGCCATAGAATGCGTTCAAAGAATTTCTATCTCTAACATTTATTCTTGCCCTTTTCAAACAATGCTTCCTAGAATAGCACCTATGAAATGAGAATATGATTGTAATAAGGCCTAAGCTCCCCTAGTTCCCCAAGTTCCTTATGTCTCTTTGGCAGAGCAAGTGAAAAATACGGAGTTCTGGACTGCTATTACCATGTTGGCTCAAGTTGTAGCCAACCATGCTAACCAAGGTGTTAATCCTCCCAATGATCCTATCCTAGCTTCTTTAGTGAGGGACTTTACTAGATTGAACTCTCCCTAATTCTATTGTTCCAAGGTGGATGAAGATCTATAAGAATTTATCGATGAGGAATATAAGGTGGTGGCTATTATGGGAGTGTCTTTAGAAGAAAAAGTGGAGTTAGAGGCCTACCAACTCAAGGGGGTTTCTCAAGTATGGGATACACAATGGAAGGCCTAATGAGTTGATGAAGGTCTTATTGCTCAAAGGTGTTCAAAATTGCATTTCTTGACTGGTTCTTCCCACTTAAGCTAAGGGAGGTAAAGATGATTGAATTCATTAACTGCAAACAATGAAGCATGAGTGTGAGGTATTATACCATAAAGTTCACAAAGCTATCAAAGTATGCTCCTTCTTTGATAGCCAATTCCCAAATCTAGAATGATCTAGTTTATTTCAGGAGTATCTGACTTGGTTGTAAAAGAGTGCTATTCCACTATGCTTGTGAAGAATATGGGTATTTCTTGGCTCATAACATATACCAAACGAATAAAGAAAATCTCAAGAATAGAAGGGTAAGAGAGTCCAAGAGGACTTGATTTAAAATTGGATTTTTCACTTCCAAATCTGGTGGTGGTTATGGCTGATTGCATCAAGGCCCAAGGTCTCAAGGTCAAGGGTTATCTCAAGCTTCTAATCAAAGGTTTTACAAGGATAGGGTGCCATATCCTAAAGCTCAAGGTGGTGGTGCAAACAAAAATAGACCTATTTTTCTCAATGTGCTAAGTATGGAGAAATCATGTGGGTAAGTGTCTAGTTGGAACGAGTGCTTGTTATGGATGTGATAAGATGGGAAACAAACTTCTCGATAGTCTATGTGTTGCTAGAAGGTGTAAAGAAGGTCATCCTCAAGGCCAAGCTACTAAAGGAGAACAAGGGAAACAAGGCACACAAGTACTCAATACAATAATTGATTCTAATATTGATGTTATTATGGGTATATTGTGGGTCTCTAACTTTGATATATATGTCACACCTTGAGAGGGTACCCTAAGGGTGTCCAACACTTAGAATTCATTGCTGATCTCTAAGAGAACCTCTTGGTCTCATCACTCATTTATTCATCAATGAAAGACTTAGATGAAAGCAAGAAGACTATTTATGTGGGCTCTCAACATCAACATTACCGAAAGAAATAGTCTTTAAGAATAATAACTCAAAATATTCACATTTTACAATAAGTTTTGTGATAATATAGCATCTTTCCCACGTTACCATAGCCATCCTATACCTTGCTAGAGTAAGGGACAAACTTAACTTATGAATCCATCTAATAAGCCTTCTTAGAGGCCAATGAGGATAGAGTTGTACAAATATTGCTATGGTCTTATCCTATGCTGGCTACATAGTTAATGGGATTGGAGTTATTTGAAAGAGTACCTGAATCGGTGCTCAATACTACTCCAAAAATTATTTGCTATGCTCAACTCAATGTTTAAAATATTTTCTTTTCTGGGTTTGAGGTAATTACTCAAACTAGTCTTTTAAAAGAGGAAATTTCTTTTGGATTATCTTAGTACTCAAATAAACTTTCAAGATTTCTCTTTAAACTGTTATATTTGGGATGTACTTAGTTCTCTATACTCTTCTTTGAAACTTTTTTTTAAGGGATACAATCTCAACTTAAGAAATGCATAGAAACATACGTTTGCTTCTCAACTCAATTACAAAATAAATATTCAAAGATATTCATACACATGCTCAAAATATGATTAAATGACTTCTTGGTCAATTCATGCTAAGAGAAAATTAAGAGACTTTTATAACTCAACTCATGCTCAACTTCTTGTTCAAGAAATTTATGAAAATAATTATCTTCTAACTAATGGTAATGCATGTAATAATTAAATGTGAAAATATTTGAAACTCACTTAAACTCTGAAAACTATGCATATTAAATAGTCATGCAAAATACTTTAATTGACTGAACTTCGCTTCTAAAACTGATATGCTATGCTTTTCCTTTTGGAAAATATCATGAAAGCTATGTAGCAATGAAAATTACTCAACTCAACTAGGGTTCATGTGAAAATAAACATGAACAACAAAATCAAGAACTAGAATCATAACGAGAACACAATCTCAATGAATTTAGGTAAAATTCAATAGGAAGAATCAAGATCAATTCAAAACTCAAGGAACTTGGGTTGATACCCTAGATTAAGATTTTATGATTGAAATTAGTTGAGAGATGTGAGGATGAACTTAGTACAACACTCTGTTTAGTCTTACATACTTGAAAATTGGAGAACAATCGAACCTTAGAGGATAATCATTGAACGATTGTAACCCTAGCCTCTTTCTTTTCTCCTCTCCTCTTTCTCTCAAAAGATTCTACGTGCAATCAAAGAAAAATAAAAATTTGATACTTATACAGGGAAAACTCTATTCTTAAAATGATATAGTTTAAGTCCAGGAAGAGTGAGAAAAAACAAAAATTCCCTTCACTTAAAACTAAAAAAAACTAGTTCTGAGATTGAGCAGGTCCGCAATGCAGACTTGTTCCATTTTCGTTCATTTTTTCTCAGAACACATAAACTCATTCGAGACACTATTTACGAACAACTCATAAATTTTATTCAAGGCATGTGATTTAAAGCCAAGTCTGTGATGTGGGCTTGACGTGCACTTTTCTGGTTCGTAAACTTTTTCTAAAAATTTCACACATAAAATTTCTACCTAGGTCCATATTGCGGACCTAGTTTAACCTAGTATAGTTTTTCAAATTTTCTCCTTTTTTCTTGATTTTAGGTCTGCTATTAGTTAGGACAACTTTGGGTGTTACTAGGATAGCATGGAATGTTATAGAAAAAGCAAGTGCAGTATCAATATGCTTTTATAGAAAGAGTAAGTACAATATTAATACGCATAACAACAATACACTAGTAAGATAACACTGTTATTCCAACAAGCAAAATATATAATTGTAATGATGCTGAAGGTTATTTTTGGTATTTTAGAAACAATTACCATTTTATCCCTCCTATTAGTTGCCCCAAGTCATATTTGATTTGTTTTGAAAGTTAATTTTTATAAATCTTCATAGAAAGTTGGATTTTTGCCAAAGAATTGACTTTTAACGACTTAACTTGCCTAATTTTAGATTTTGAGTCATTTGAAGATTCAAGTCTCAAAGTAGAATTCTATCGATTCCATCAATTCTAGAATGTGAAAATTGGTCTAGGAGAGTTTTCAGAATCAAATTTGGAGTTGTTATATGGATTTTAGGTGCAAAGTTAGAAATGGAGTTAAAGTTTGGCTTAGGTTTGACTTTGGTCAACATTTCAAGTTCGGGTGCTTGGATTGAATTTCTAATGGTTCCACTGGTTTCAGGAGGTGATTTTAGCATTAGAATAAGCTTCATCATTGTTTTTGGGTATTTCGGTAGCGTTTTGGTTTTTCTAGTGCCTAAAGTTAGTTTGGTTGCAACTTATTGAATTTTAGGTCAAGGAGACCTCAAATTTGATTTTTGATGATTCCATTGAGTCCAAAATGATGAATTTAGTAAAATTACATACATGGTTTGTGTGTTATAGGGTTCCAAATAAATTCTGAGGTTCCATTCCGTGTATTTATGCCAAATTATGGTTGGTGATAGTTGATGTTTGAATCTCATCCCTTTGCCTTCGCGGACCCTATCACCATGTTCATGAAGATTTATTGGCTAGTGCCTCACATTCGTGAAGGGTCAAATGATTTGACCTCCATGTTCATAGGTGCCCGATCCATGTTCGCGAGTGTCAGTTGACCTTGACCTCTGCATTCATGAGTGCCATGCCGTGATCACGGAAGGTAATTTTGACCCCTGAATAATAACTTCCTAAAGTGATAGATTTTAGCTATTTTCTACATTTTTGCACTTTGAGAGTTTGGTGTCATTAGTTTTGAAATGTGATTGTGAATATATTTTTGACCAAATTATGGTATTTTGGTTCAAATCGAAAAGGGAAAATACTCTTGTTGGATTCATTCTTGACTTTATCTAGGAAAGTGGGTTCCTAAACCTTGTTATGTTTAATTGAATCTTGTATCTTCCTTCTTTATGCATTGGGAAAATACTTGGAACTCCAAATTTTTTGATAATTAATCATGAAATGACCTAATAAATATGTCAGAGTAATGAAAATGGCTATGTGATAACATGCGTAACTTGGATCTTGAATTAGTATGTACCTATTGGTGATAATGATCATTGAATTGAGAACCTTGATTGATTTTGTGATTCCCGCTGTTGAATATTGTGAAGTGGTATTTTGACTCAATTGTTGAGTATTGTTTTATGTTATTGTAGAAATAACTATTGATGTATTTTATATGCGAGGTTGGACAAGTGTTGTATAATCTTGTTATTGTGTTGAAAATCATTGAAAGAATACTTGTAAAACATTGATTAATTGATGAGTAGGTTTGAACTATGATTATAAAGTTATTATTGAGAACTTGAGAATTGATGTGATACAACTACCTGTTTATGCCCTTGAAAATGATTCTAGTATTGAAAGAACAATGAGATTGATCGCTTGATTATAGAATATATGATTTGTGTGGACTTTTACATACTCTTATGCTTATTTGAAAGTGATTATTGTGTTGAGATAAACTATTGATTGAGTCCCACTATTGACAAAAAGTTGAAGAAAAATGGTTCCAATTAGAAATAATAAAAATGCCAAAGGGAAATGATTTTGGTGAAGAGTAATAAAAAGTCGAATAGAAATAGTTTCGGCTAGAGATAAAGGATAAATGCGAAGGGAAATGATTTTGCCAGATACATGGTCCATGTGAGGCCCCTATTGGTTTTGATCAGATTAAATCAGTGGATATTTATCATAGTACAAACATGTATTATGATTATTTGAAATCACATTGTGTTACTTGCATTTCATGGCATCCCATTTCATTTCATAGATTACTTCAAATGTGAGTATCGTTTCCAAGTGTGATATGATGGTTAACTCTGTTCTTATAAATGATTGTAATCTCTCAATTGAGATGCTGTGTACTAGGACCGTAAATATGTAGATATATATATACATATATATATTATGTATAATGGCTCTATTGCTTGTAGGGTTATAGTTTTGGAGCTTTATGGTTGGGCTGGTAGAAGTACTTATGTTCTTTATTCTCTACTTGTGTTTAGATCTTCTTGCTGGGTACCATGTAGGTTAGTATTCACCCTTACTTCTACACTTATGTAGGTATTGAGCCCAATACCTTCTGGTCATTTCTTTTCCTATTAGACTGAGCTTCTAGACTTTTGAGAGGTAACATGTTTGTACTTTAGTGGACTCTTGAGGCTCCTTTACCTTATGCTATATTCTATTTGAGAACTATGACACTTAGACTTGTACAATTTTCCTTCATTTTAGTTAAAGTAGTGGCTTGTACATGTGACACTAGTCTTGGATCAATTTTTAGATCTAAATAACCTTTTTAAATGCTTATCCTTTCATATTTAGAATGTATTTTCACTTTGTTTTCTGTATTATTTTGTTAATTCCTATTTAGGTTGACTTGTCTCGGTAGGTTAAAGGCAAGTGCCATCACACCTAATTTTGGGTTGTTACAATTTAGTATCAGAACCTCAGGTTCATAGGTCTCACATGTGTACAAGTCCAGTCGAATAAAGTCTCAAGGATCGACACAATGACTTCCATTGCTTATCTTTGAGAGACTATAAAGATTGTTAGGAAAATTCTTTTTTACTTTTTTCCATTCAGTCGTGTATGGATTCTTGTATTAGTGCTGAGTGTCATGTGTTCTTTAGGTAGATGTCAAAGACTAGAGCATCAGGTTTTTATGGAGGAGAAGAGGAAACCCCTGAGATTATTACTTAGACCCCAACTTGGGGTAGAGGTTAAGACAAAGCAAGAGGGCGAGGTAAAGTTCGGGGCCAAGCCTAAGGACCAACACCAGACCAATATTATAAGAGGGGTATCTCTCTTGAACTTGAGCTCGAGGTTAGAGAAGATCAAATTACTCCTAAGTATGCAGCTGCACCATTACTACATGATACTTTGTTCAGGATTTTGGATGTGCTTCAGGGCATGACACAGTTTTATAGTGCTATAGGTACCTCGGTATGTTCATAGACTCAAGAAAATAGATAGGCTCGTATGGTCCAGGGACCCGCTATTCATGATAAGGTGGGCCAACCATTATTCGTTCGTGCATTGGTAGAGATTGCTCCTGAGCTAGTTCTTATAATTGAAGACCATTAGTGTTATGAGAGGTTTCAAAAGATGAAAACATTCTAATTTCAGGGTGGTAAGGGCGAGGATTCCTTTGAAGTTTTGACACTATGCCATGAGATAATTGAGGCCGTGGGCCTAGTTGATCCCCAAGGTGTCAGGTTTGTTGCTCTTCAACTTGGAGGCTCCTTTAGGGAGTGGTAGAGAATGTATATGAGAGCTAGACTACATGGCTCCATTCTAGTAGAGTGGGATGTGTTCTCAGGTGCTTTCAAGACCATTTTATTCCTTAGAGTGTTCGAGAGGAGATTCAGATGAGGTTTGAGAGCTTAACCTAAGGTAACATGTCTGTTGCTAAGTATGGGGCATGATTTCATTAGTTGTCTCATCATGCCATATCATTGATCCCTATTGAGGTAGAGAGAGTTTGCAGGTTTTTCAGGAGTTTGATATTTTGTATTAGATCTTATTTTTTTAGATCAACTCATGCAAGAGTCTCCTTTCAATATTTTATGAGTACCACTAAGGAGGCAAATTTGATGGTTCATGAGGAGTTAGGGGACCCTAAGAGGGCCCGAGCCACTGATTATTATTTTGGTACCTTGTCAAGAGGTAGAGGGTCTCATGGAACCTGCTCCTTTCTATGCTTCATAGTTGGCTCAGTGGAGATTTGCTGGTGCGGCTCCTAGGCCCCGACCTCTAGCTCATCCTCTGGCACAACCCCTACCCCTAGTTGGGGTTTTAATAGCAACATTAGGGGCTGACTCTCCTCCGCCTGTAGCAGCAGTAACTTTGGTCCTAGCCATCTGTCAAAAAGACATACAAATACTCAACACTTAGAAAAGACCTACGCACGAATTGATTAGAATAAAATGAAAGAGAATTTCCTAACAGTCTCTGTAGCCTCTCAAGGATAAGCAATGGACATCTCCGCATCGATCCTTAAGACTCTACTCGACTGGGCTTGTACATATGTAAGACCTATCAACCTGGGTCTCTAATACCAAATTTTCACGACCTGAAATCTGGGTGTGATGAAACTTACCTAACTCACCAAGACTAGTTATTCCAAGATCCAATGACTTAACAATAATAGTAAAAGTGAAAGATAACAGTCTAATAAGATAGCTAAGCGAAAGAAAATGAAATACAACCATCCTAATAACTGGTTTCACATGTACAAGCCTCTAAATATAGGATGCTCAAATGAAATACAAGTCATAATGTCTAGTTCTCAAATAGAATAAAAACATGATAATAGAGTCTTCGAAGGCTTGCCGAAGAGACAAACAACTACCTCTTGATAGATCCAAAGCTCGATCCTAAAGATAATTAGGAACTAGCAAGGTGGACTAGTCTCACAACCTATAAAAATGTAGCAAGGGGTGAACACCAAACAACAGGGTACTTAACAAAATGGAACTAACCTAAAGTAAAGCAATGAAGAACACAAGTAATTCCTTAAATCCCAACCACAATCCACCGAACTACAACCCTGCACTCAGAAAAGTCCCAACACAATATAGTATACATATCATAGTAATATAAATATACTCATCATTTGGCGTAATATCTCAATACACAGGTCTATAAGTAGATCCAACACTTTCTCACAATCAGAAATATAATAAGTATACAATCTCATAAACAATATACGACAGTATCAACCAAATATAAAATGAGATGGAGTAGATGCCATGAAATGTATATAATGTAATGTAATGTCAAATAATCATGATGCATGTCTAAGAATACACATTTTCTGATCAGAGGACTGCCTCAAATGGAACCCATGGGGGTCACACATGGAACATGTATCAATGATCATGATCGGCAATAGCCTTGACTCATGTCATCTGACCAAAAATAACCTCAGACCATCTGGAAATAACCTCGGACTGCCGGCATATTACCTTGGCTCGATCGGTAGAGACCTCATCCACCAATCCACATGTTATCTTATTCATATCTTGACTGTAGCTATCACAATGTCAATACAAAAATAATAATAGATGCAAGGTGTATGATCACAATTATGTCATAGCCTCATCATTAGAATGATCTCAATATGTCAAGATAATTAGTGTGTCAATATCATTAATCTATTAATATCATCAGTGTCTCAATAATCAATGGCTCAACATCATCAGTGTCTTAGTATTATCAATATTACAATGTAAGCACCCTCTCCCTATCAATATCAAATTATTCATAAGATCACATAGGCTACAAATTCACAAATAATTTATAAATCAATACATCACCATATGAATAAGTTCAATATGAGGAATCATGATCAACCCTATAATGATACCATTCTACCCCCAACTACTCAATTTCATACACATGAGAATACAAGGTTCATTCATACTTAACAAAAGGTTAGAATTCCACTTGCCTCAAGTAAAGTCTTTAATCAAGTTGAAATCGCCACTTTCCCCATTCTACGGTACTCCAACTCACCAAAATCTATGCAAATATAACATCACAATCACATGATTTAGAGTTGGTTGTCAAATAGATCTCTCATCAAATGAATCACCCCTGGTCCCTTAGTCAGCTAATGTATAAATTACATACTATTATTAGACAGTTTATCCACTTTGTTTGCAGGCACACTTTTAGAGAGGCTAACTTTATTACAGATGTTCTATCTAAGCATGGGCACACTAATCCTATTCCCAGAATCATGTTCAACAAGCATCAATTACCTAGAGACGCCAGGGCTCATTTCTCTATGGATATTACTGGATTAGCTTCCTTCAGGAGGAAACAGCTGAAAAGAATCAAGGAACCCCCATGAGTTGTTTCCTCATCTACATTGTTGAAGAGGTAGTTGTAGTTGCACGCTTTTCTTTTAATTTGTAAAGGGAGAGTCTCCCTAATTTATGGCTTTCCAAGTATTGATTGTATTAAGAGGAGTCCTCTTATAGGAGCTTAGATGCTAGGTTAGTTTCCCTTTTATTACGGGGATGAGTCGGAGACCTTAGTAGGTTTACTAACTTATGAACCACCATAGGTTTGTAGGTAAGGTGTATGCGCCCCTCTATGTACTTTTGTTTTATTTATGATAAATTTTGGGGGTGTGCGGCTTAACCCCTGACCTCCATGAGGGGTGAGATCCTTGGGTTAGGTCTATTTAAATAAATAAAAATCACATAATGAATCTAATGATACTAAAATCAATTATTTTAGAGAAAAAGGGTAAAATGGTAAAAAATCTCATATAAGAAAATGTAGCCGGAATCTAAAAATTAGTAAATGAAAACATTTCCCATGTAATAAAGAATTCAACGGTGAAAATAGTTTCGAAAATGGAGTTAAGATGAGGGAGTAATCAACATTTTAAATTTGGACATCAAAGTTCGACAAATCCCCAATTTACAACATTAAAATCCCAAATTTAGAAGTTAAAATTATAATTTCATCAATGTTATAAGTTAGAAAATAGTTACCCAATCACTTTTCCTTCAAAACTTTGAAAATCCTCTCTTAAAACGATGCTTGAAATGTCAAAAAATGGTAGAAATAGGTTTAAATCATGTCTTTAAAAATTGAAACTGCTCAGGCCCACGCAATGCTTCGCGAACGCGGAGGCCCAAGTATCTTAATACTCTGCGAACATGGATAGGGATTTTGAGAACACGGGATTCAAACAACTATAGATCCATGAACGCGGGGCCGCCTTTCGTGAACGTGGAGGGTTAGGGGGAGATGCACTAGAACTGAACATAACAACAACACACAACAAAATTAAAATAGGAATCAGACCCTCAAGAATTCGTTTGGAATTCCATAAACACAAACCAAACATGGAACTCTACCAGAAATGACGATCTGGACTCAATGGAACCGTCATAATGCAAATATGGAACTCCCGTGGTCTCGAACTTGAGAAAGATCATTTAAACTAGTTTCTAACTCAAAAACTCAAAATATTCTCGGAAGCTCTAAAAATTACAATGAAGGCATTTCTAGCATTAGTTTCACCACTCGGAACCACCGAAACTAATGAAATTTTGATTTGAACTCCCAAACTCTGAATGTTGACCGAAGTCGAAACTATGACCCAAAATGAACTAGAATTGCAACTTTGGGCCTAAATTCTCCATTTTAACTCCAAATTTAGTTCTACAAGTTCTTCTAGACCAGATTCAACATTCAAGAACTGATGAAATTGACGAAATTGAATTCCAACACTCGAAACTCAAAATGACCTCAAAATTCAAAATTTTCAACTTTAAGCCTTTGAAAACTCTTTCTTTTGCAAAACTCCAACTTTTAACAAGATTTTGAAATTCAACTTTTATACTTATTCAAAAATGATCCAAGATAACATTCAGGAAAGGCAAAACTACAATTTGGTAAAAAATACCAGAAATGACCTTTAGGGTCATTACAAAGGATGGGTCTATGAGGATGTGCATAAACTATAGACGATTGAACGAGGTGATTGTAAAAAACAAATACCCTCTTCCCAAAATTGATGATTTATTTGACCAACTCCAAGGATAAACAGTGTTCTTCAAGATTGATTTGAGATTTGAGTATCATCAGTTGAGGATCAGGCCGTTAGATATCCCTATGACTGCTTTCTAGACGAGAAATAGTCACTATGATTTTTTTGTTATGTCATTTAGATTGACCAATGCACCTGTGACTTTTATGGAGTTGATGAATGGGGTGTTCGAACCATATTTAGAATTCTTTATGATTGTGTTTATTGATGAAATCTTGGTTTGTTCCAAGACTGTGGTCGACCATGATAGGCATTTGAGGATCATGCTCCATAGGCTTAAGGAAGAGAAGCTTTATGCTAAGTTATCTAAATGTGAATTCTGGCTCAGTTCAATAGCATTTTTGAGGCATGTGGTATCCAAGGAGGGAATCGATTGATCAAGCAAAGATTGAGGTTGTTAAAGGGTGGACTAGACCTACCTCCACTATAGAGATTCATAGTTTCATAGGTTTGGCCGGATACTATCAATATTTTTTTCAGGGTTTCTCTATCAGAACATCCTTTTTGATCAGACTCACCTAGAAGAATATAGCATTTCATTGGTTAGATAAGTGTGAGGAGAGCTTATAAATGCTCAAGGTTTTATTGTGTCATGACCCAAGCCTAGGGCGTAGCTGATATACGGTGAATGAGATCCCCAAAGGAAGATAAAACTAACCCTTAGCATTCAATCAAGTATTCAAGGTAAAATCAACGAGAAATATATAAGCGAAAACATATACATGACGTAACTCATAATCATAAGAAAGATCTAAACATGAGAGGTACAAGTCTGAAACTAAAATATATACATAGGTCTAATACATGCCTCTAGACAATAACATAGGATGGGGGCTCAGACACTCCCTGTATCACCCTGAATGTAATGAAATGTGTCTCTAGAATGTAAACATGACATGAAAGTAAGATAGAAGGTCTGTCATGACCCAGACCTAGGGCCTAGCTGTGACATAGTGAATGTGACACTCGAAGGCATTCCATCCAAGCCTCGTGTTCATATCATAAGCATTCATAAGGTAAAAATAAACATACATAAGAGAATAAGCAAGCATAAATGCATAAAACTAAAAGCATCATAGTTTCCCTTAGGGGAATATACATCAATCCATAGTGTCCAAAATATGCTTCTACATCATAGGAGCTTGGCGGGGACTAGGACATAACTTACTAGCTCATCCTTAAGACATACATCAAAAGAAAATGATAAAGTCTCAATATATAGAAATATAATAAATGGGCTTATTCTCGAAACATGAGAACTCGCCAACAATCTCTAAGCTTGGAATCCAAATCTAGCCATGTAATGGAATAGTCCTCTCATCGTTCGTCCCTACATGGTTAGATAATGTAAGCAAAGAAGTATGCGTTAGTAAGTGAAATGTACTAAGTATGTAAGTATTTCATGAATCAAAGAACATCACAATATAATATCAATATGCATAACCATAGTCAATTGGATAAGGATACAGTATGCATGAGCAATGGGAGTTTAAATATCATGAGAAGAAGCATCAATGAAATCATTTCATAATCCTAAAACACATATGTGGGAATAAGACTATAACGACATGTAAGACCATGTAGACTATTACATGGAATCCTAATGTTGCCTCTACACTGAGTAAAACAGTAGTCTACTTTACCTGGGTAGACTATACCTCATATTATGTGATTCTTCCCATTTCGATAAGTGCTTTAACATGAACTTTATCATAACCTTCCCATTTTGGCGTATGCTTTACTTATGTTGATCCACTAACATAATTCCATATAGGCACATAATCATCATCGCCTATGATGGCTCGTAAATATGAGAAAGGTAGGCTTTATATTAAGGACCCCTTAGGTTGAGTCCCCACTCCCAATCTCATTCGGTGATAAGTCGTATCCCACAGAATAAGTAAATCATGCATGTATATAGCTTTCAATGTAATTCATACTTCTTATAAATCATGCTTTCATAGCTTATAAAATAATTATTATAATCTTTCATGAAAACATCTCATGTTATAAGAATATTCCATCTACTTTAACTTTTATAGAGTGTGGGTAGACATTCCCACCTCAACATCATCATCATAACCATTAGGGTCTTAATCACCCTCTTTATCATAACATCATTATCATTATCATAAAACATGCTTTTACATACTTGAAATCATAGCCATGAAAATCCATAGATCTACCATAGGCGACTAGGGCTAAGTGTGGGTCCATGAACAATTGAGTCAAAATCATGTAATTGGATGAGATTCATAGAGGAAATATGCAATTAAAACCAATTTGAACCATTAGTAAAGGAACCCACATCAAATCATTAAGCCTTAATCATGCATACTTAAAATCACATACTTTTTCTTGAAAATATTATACATCATGTAATTCATCATAATCCATGCATAGTTAGATATAACAATCATGTAGTAATCATAATCCATGCATTTGGAATCATTGCATAAGAGCCAATAAGAAATCATCATGAAACTTTAATAAAAAGAAGATTTCAGATTAGGCTTCATAGATGAAACTAATCCATGAATGAAATCCTACATACCTCAATGAGAATCCTAGACTTAGAGAGGAAATTCTGAAAATCCTAAAGACAACCTTCAAACCTTAGCTTCAATGGAATCCTTGTCCTTGAGAGAGAAATAATTGAGAATTCTTGAGAGAATTTTGAGAATTAATGACTTTGAATGAACTATAAGTAGAACTTATACGGGCTAGGTCGGTTAAGGTAGTTAAGAGAGCCAAAATGATATAGTTTAGGTCATAAATGAATTGAAAATGTCAAAAACACCCTTCATTAAAACTGCAAAAGCCAACCATGAGACCCCATCCACGGGTCGTGGTTCGGATCATACTTTAGCTTATAAAACATCATTCCACAAAAGTTGAGCTACTGTAATTTTCATATTTCAAACCACAAACATGCAAGATGACTCGGAAATCCATTTACGGTTCGTAAGTCATCTCGTAGAGTGGTTCCATTGTTAGAAAATTTAGGCCCTTAAGGACTCCTTTCTACAACACCTTTGACGAGCCGTGGTTCCATATACGGTCCATCCTGTTAATCATAAAACAACTTTCAGAAACTCTCAAATTTCCCATGTTTTCTGGACTCAAGTCCATGAACCCATCTATGACCCGTGCTTGCTTTCACGAGCCATAGACTGGCTCGTAGTATCAAATCATTCCAAAAATTCTTTAACTCTCCATTTTCCAGGCTAACAATATGCTGGGTGTTACAATATCTCCCCCTTGGGATCATTCGCCCTCAAATGAGATAGAAATATGCTTGAATAGAGTGGAAACATAGTCATTATCATAACATATGCGCAAAAATGCAACTTAATCATTATTTTTCACAAAATTATCAAACTTTTGGATCGAATATTATTCAAAAACAGCTTCATGATCATGCATGTATGCAACATAACAAGAGACACGTATTCATGAGAACTTTGGAGGAATAGATCGTATCAAGTGCCTTAGGCTTGAATAGAAGAAAAGAGGTAAGGATATCATTTCATCATGTCCGCCTCAACCTCCCAGGTAACACCTTCAACTTGTTAATTCCCCCTAACACTTTGAAGGATTTAACCTCTTTATTTCTTAACCTCTTCACTTGTCGGTCTAAAATTTTAATTGGTACTTCTTCATAAGTCAAATCCTCCTCAATGGACACATCCTTTAACAGTATAACAAAGTTAGGATCACCCAAGAATTTCCTCAGCATCGATACATGAAACACCGGATAAACCATAGCTAACTCCATAGATAAATCTAGTTCATAGGCTACTTTCCCAATTCTCTTCACTATCTCATAAGGTCCCACATATCTAGGACTCAATTTCCCCCTTTTGTCAAAACACATCACTCTTTTCATTGGCAAAACCTTCAATAACCCCAATCTCCCTCATCAAACTCTAGTTCCCTTATCCTAGCATTGTCATATGAATTTTGACGACTTTGAGCAGCCTTCGGCCTTTCCCTTATGACTTTCACTTTCTCCATGGCATCAAGTAACAAATTTGGTCCAATCAAGGATATTTTTTGAATCTCAAGCCATCCCACCAATCATCTACACCATCTACTATACAATGCTTCAAATTGCACCATTTCAATACTCAATTGAAAGCTATTGTTATAAGCAAATTCAATAAGAGATCAGTGATCATCCCAACTTCATTTAAAATTGAGCACACAAGCCCTCAACATATTTTCCAATATTTGTATTGTCCTTTCAGCTTTTCCATCCATTTGAGGATGAAATGCGACACTTAGTTTTATTTTTGTATAAAGGCCCTTTTGAAATGACTTAAAAACTGAGAAGGAAATTAAGCACCTCTGATGACATTCAAACCTACTACTCAAATGGAGCTAGGAATGATCATTATCAGTATATTAACCCAACAAAAGAGTTGGAGTGGAATCCCATAGGAATAGTTGTTGAAGAGGCGAAGTGATGCATTAAAACAAGGCAATTGTAGGTTCTAATTAGGGGGTTACAGTAAATAAATATCAGGATTCAGCAAACAACAATATCTAAATTACAAACTAACAACGGATTAAGAGAGATGTCGAGGGTTTGCAAATATGGACATACATCTACTAAGTCGGGTCTAAACACTTGATTAATTGAGTTAAAGATGAGTGAGTAAGATAGGTGGATGGTTACCAACACTTCAGTTACGACAATAAAGGAGTTTCACATGAATCTATTATGACATCATGCTCAAATCGCTCAAGGACACACCTGGCCTGAGAAATTATAGAAAACCACTTAATACTTTAGCCATTGAACCCATGGTTGTGGCATTCAACTGAAACCCCAAAAGATTTCTGGCTAATACATCTATTCCACACTCTAATTACTCAAATTAAAGCAATAATTAAAGATCTAAGCTAAACCCCAAGTTTGCAACCCTAAGATTATATATGAAACTTAGAAATATATGTAAACTCACTCAAATTAACAACAATATAGTCAAAATATCATAGACCCAACATAGAAATCAAAGACCCATATTATTTAAACCCCCCTCCCAACATAGGGGTTTTAGCCACTCATGCTGAAAGGCAAGGAATCAATACCAAATTCAATAGCGTAATACATGGGTAAGATGAATTTACAAGAGAGATTTGAATTACTCCAGCTAATCTCTTCAATTTCTTCTTTCTAAAGCTTAAAATCACCAAACCCTTGTACTATTTGAGCAAGAAGCGTCTATGTACTCTATTCTATATCTTTCTTTGCTATCGAATACTATAGAATAATATTTAAAATATCCTTGTCAAAAGGCTTATATAGTCCATGCAAAATAAATGAAAGTTCATGCATCGATTTGCCATTTGATGGTCAATATCGACCATCGCCTAACACTCTGGTGATGCTTAAAATGTGCACTTGACCACCTTTTTCTGTATCTCATAAAGGCTTGGGTCTCTGCAACATTGGGTGATAATATATACTCTACCGATCATGTTCAACGATCTACCAAACTTCCCTCTGCATCACCCTTTTGTCATGAATTTAGGGTCTTGACTACTGTAACATTAGGCAGTCTTTTTGGCCATTCGGCGATACGCCAAATATGTTGGTGACATCAATTTTGACTACCTTTCTAGCATGGACTTTGGGGGCTTGGTTGCTGCAATGTTAGGTGGTCTCATTGAGTCTTCGACGTTTTGCCGAATATGTCGGCGAAGTTGCTTTTTTCTACTTTTCTGATGCTTTTACCCTTTTTCTACGTTTTGTTAAGTATTATCAACTTATGCTCTTTCAGTGTAACAACTCAAAAATTTTCAAAATCTTCTTATGGTTGGAATTCTAGGATGTACTACAAGCCATGTATGAGTTTTGGTGGCCACGGGTTGATTTTAAGTGGCCGAATGCAAATTGGGCTAGAAAGTAGTCTAGAGGGACGGTTTTGCCAGTCAACTTCAAATAGTCATAACTTTTGATGTGGGATGAACCATACGAGCTACCACATATCAAATTGACTATAATTGAGTTAGCTTTGCAAAACAATTAGTTTCACGCAATTTGGATATTGGATTAGAAAGATATGGCCCAAAGAGTGAGACTGCCTGAAATATGGAAGACACTGAAAAGGGGCCTGTAAACGGCCCAAGGCATGGGAGACGGACTGTGGTACTGTTAACGGGTCGTGTGGGGTTCCGTAAAATAGTCCAGAGAGCATGGGGTGGCCAGGATCCACCCCAAAATCTAAGTTAAGATCCACGGACCACCCCCACGGTCCGTGAGACCTCAAACGAATCGTTTGGTGGTCCGTAAAGTTGGGCAGAAGCTCGGACAAAGCTATGGTTGGTTTAAATGGCTAAGGAAAGGTTCACGGAGCAGGTGGATTGACCTAGGTTCATATTAGTATTGTCAAGAGATCGATTCGAGCTTGCTAGGGATAAGATGTAAGTGATTTAAGGCAAGAGCCTCATTTTTGGACAGTTTTGGGGCCTCCGTTTAGACTGCTGCGACTTTGAGATGCCATAACTTTTAGCACAAGATGAACAGTGTGGAAAACTTTATATTAACTGAAAGCTCCTTGAGTTAGCTTCGCAACGCAACTGGTTTCACTCATTTTGGAGCTCGGATGAGCGAGTTATGATCGTTTTCGTGAGACTGCACGAAACTGAAAATTTGCAAGTCAAGTCTCACGGACCATCAAACGGTCTGTGAGACTGTTGATGGCCCGTGAACAGTGCCATGAAGTGTTCCAGTGAGCTCGTTTTGGCTCGGAGGTAGAAATTCGGCTAATTCATTTTTGATGGAAGGTTGCAAGGCCTGTGAACAGTATCACGGGCACTGTAGCAGCCGTTTGGGGTTCCATTTGGCATTGTGTTCAGTCAAAAATCCGACTTATTGATGGTATTTTCGTAATTTGGTTGATCCCTAGGCCCTTTTTAGACCTCCTAAAGTCTTCCAAACCCTTAAATCAATACCCCAACATATTTCACCCATTTTCAAGCCTCCACTCTTCATTCTCAACTTTTCCAAAAACTCTCTAGCCTCCATTGAAGAAACTTGAAGAAATTGGGGAAGACAACTTCGACCAAGGTTGACTTTGAAATTCTTTTGGTTAAATTAAGGTATGTGGGACTTGATTCAAGGATCCTCTTTCATCCTTGAAGATCCTAAGAACCCT
>JBCEWC010005039.1:0-25815 GCA_038996855.1 Solanum aculeatissimum | reverse complement strand
GCTTTGAGGATAGAAGCAGATCCCTACAAATGATCAAAACAGATTGTATTTTGTTATTGTGTTTTTGGTGTACAAAGAGCTCCCCAATAGATGCTAAAGCAATCCTAGAAGTATTAGATTCTTGCTAGGTTTGTTGTTTCTGTTATTACATTCTCACACTTTTTTGTAAAGGGGTTTCAAGTACTACCTAAGTACTGCTTTATAATACAAATCATTACCTTCTCAAAAAAAAAAATTAAAAAAATTAAAAACTTTAGAATAATAAAAATAAAAAGAAGTTAAAATAGTAGAAATAAAAAATAAATTAAAATGGAAAAAATAAAAATAGAAATAAAAGTAAGAAATTTAAAAGTAACCAGCTTGTAATTACGTCATGAAATTACTAGCAATTCACCGCCTCCCCCTGAGAATTGGAGAGTGTAATTACTCCATGTCAATTACACTCAATTACCTGCTGACTAAGTAATTACATGGTCAACCAAACACGTCAGGGTGGTCAATCTATTGAAGGAAATTGACAAATTTAGTTGTTTATTTCCGTTTCAAATTCCCTTAGATCAATGTAGCCAAAGGTGTGCTTTAAGCATGCTTAAGCTCTGAATCAAGGCTCAAAACATGTTGCGCACTTCGCCTTACTTTATGTGTGCTTTAGTGTCATCATCAAAGGTTCCATGGAAAACTTTTCATGGCCATGAGCCTCTTCTGAATAAGTGGGGCACTAAACAATTGATATTTTACTTTATCATAATTTTTTTCAATTTCTTTGATCATATATTTGTCATTCATGTTTATTATTATTAGTCTTGAACTACACATATATATATTTGTATTTGTTTCTCCCTTAGCCCCTTTTTTCATTAAA
Organism: Solanum aculeatissimum; assembly: GCA_038996855.1. Lineage (NCBI taxonomy): Eukaryota > Viridiplantae > Streptophyta > Magnoliopsida > Solanales > Solanaceae > Solanum > Solanum aculeatissimum. The sequence goes on along the minus strand of JBCEWC010005039.1, from coordinate 24,953 downwards.
GCCCACGCTTTATCTGGGCTTCGCGCTTAAAGCCACAATGGACCTTAGAGCTTTTTTGCGCTTTTCGCCTTTGATAACACTGCCTTAGATGGAGACATAATATTGATGGGTGCTGGAAATTATGGGTCAAGCTGTTGGCAGCACAGGCCCATGGATAGAGGTCTGGAAATGCTTGTCTCCAACTAAGGTTAAATATTTCTCCTGGCAAGTGATCAAGAAAACATGCCTAACACATGAAGCTTTACAGAAGAGGAAGTTTCAGATAGCCTCAAGGGGATTCCTCTGTAATGAGGAGGCAGATCAACCGACCACCTTTTCTGCACTGCAAGGTGACTGCTCAACCATGGGCCCTTTACTTTAACCTCACAGGAGTCAAATGAACCACACTTGAACATACATCATACCTACTCAGCTGTTGGATCGGAGGAGGTAACAAATCACAGAAGAGATAGTGGAGAGTAATCCCTTCCTGCATCTGGTGGACAGTTTGGAAGGAAAGGAATGGCCAGTGCTATGAGAACAGATTTAACTCCATGCAGAAGATTAAGGAGAACTGTGTTGCAAACTTTCATTTTTGGTGTAAAGAAGGAAATATTGATGCAATCCAGTTGGTAGATTTCCTAGGATCCTTGTAATGTTTGAGTTTCCTAGGCTCATTGTTGTTAACTTTTTAGAGGTGGCCAGCATAGACCTTAATGTTGAGGAATAAAAATTACCAATTTTCGAGAAAAAAGGAAAACAAAATACAAAGTGCATTGGGAACAACCTCTCTATCTCTATGAGGTAGTGGTAAGGTCTGCGTACATTTTACCCTCCCAGACCCCACTTGTGGGATTTCACTAGGTATGTTGTTGTTGTTGTAAAATACTAAGTGCATTCATTCATTCTTTAGTGCTCCAGAATAAGTTCTTGTCTATACTGACTCAAGAAGTAGGAACAAAGGAGTATCTTTACTTTTATGTATGTTTGCCCATTTCCTACAATTTTACCCTAAAAAACAGTAATTTTATCATTTAATTGGTTAAGAGATGCTCATCTTTTCGCAACTTCCTAAAATTTTATGTATTGGAAGATTAGCCTCACGGTTCACATGACATTTCCTGTCTCTAGGCCATTCATTTCAACCCAATGTTTTGGAAAGCCAGAACCAGGAAAAAGCATCAAGGGCTCATTTCACCAAAGTGAATCCATCTTTGCAACAGTAATCAATGCAAATATTCCAAATAAGACGAATAAAAAACGCAAAAAAGTAAATCAATGAACCCAATTCAGAAAAGAGGAATAAAAATATTATACTCATTATCCAACTTTATTTCCAACAAACAAAATGCCAACATCCACCTATTTTACACCTTTATAGACATGCCTAAAGAGTTATACTTGTATCTATCTTTTCTTCTATACTCGTGTGCACCTTGACTAACTTCACGGGATACCTACTAGGCTGCTACCTCACGCCAGCAAAGGTACTAGGTAATTCTATCCATCAAAATTTAGACCATCAAGGTTTAGACAACTGAGAAGAAATCACCTAGTGTTTTTGCCTCGACTAGAATATAAACCTGAGACCCATGTTTCTAATTCCAGTTCAGTGACCACCCTTAGGTGCATACCTTTATCTTTACGGATAACTAATAGAGTTATACGTGAAGGATAGTTGCTAATTTAGTGTAAATAGAGTTCATTGAATCTGTTTGGCAAGTATAATGTACAAAATAGAAGAAATATTATAGATGGGATCACAAAAACGTCAAATCACCACCACCTCCTTCTTTCATCTTATAATTATACATATTTCTCCATACACATGCAAAAGACTCGAACTAAACAATATCTGAACACCTTATACTCTTGCCTACATCTCCAGCATAACAATGGTAGGCACACTCTATGTCAGAAATAAGACTTGCACGTGCAACACTGTTGCTCAAAACAGACATAGAATGACAACATATTGCGTAGTAAGGGGAACCTACCTGACTTTGCTTTAGCTAAAGATGGTTGTACAACAGCATGCATGGTAATTACACCGTTTGGTAGCTCACCAAAAGGTGTCTTGCATTGACCAACAGTCCTGCTGTTTTCCAAAATTTTGCCAGCACATATCAATTTTACATCATTTGCCGCCTTGGGTGCAACTTTTTTATCTGCAGTAAAAGCAACTGAATCTAATCAAAACATAACCCAGTAGCCCACAGACAAAACGTATAATAAAACAGATCTGATGAAGCACCCCTTTTCACAGACCCCTGAAGAAAATGGACCGTGGGAAAAGCAACAAAGCATATGATACAAAGGAAGATGTCAAATGCAAAGTTCAGATGTCTCTTCACATTATTGCACGGTATAAAGAAAAAATAAAGGTGGTTTTTCCAGGTTCAAAATAAAATCATCTCTACCAATATAGGCTTATAATTTGAAAACAGTTATCTTGGGCTTACCCCTGTTTGATAGGAGTGAATTTAAGACATATTGAAGGTTCATTCATTAAGTGTAGAAATAAAAAACTGTATCTTCTAATTCTGAAGGAGAATCGTCTTTAGTCCCTGACTTTGGCTCTAGAAGAATTTTACCTACAGCTATAAAGATAGCTTTTAGCTTTTGGCTGATCTTTTATCGTTACTTCTGGATCTGAGTGTGCACGAAAAGGATTTTTCGTCCAGGTTCTTCAAATCCAAAAGGTCCTCATCAGAAGATTCACTTAGACTCGTCCTACAACAACAACAAAAAAACACCCAGTGTAATCCCACAAGGAAGGAGACTCACCCTATGGTATTTAAACATTTTTTGACATTATTTAACATTGCATTTTTTCCTATATAATTATCCATATAGTTATTTTTCATACTTAAAGTTATTTCTTGATATTAGATATAAATTTTGATATTGTTCTTGGTCAGCACCTATTGAGTAATGCGCTTTGATTATGCTGGTGGTTTTTCCTACGCTTCTGGCATTTGACAACAATGCACTTACCCTCTACAAAGAACTCCTAAGGTCCATGGATGCTTCTTCAAACTTTTAGGCAAAATGAGTAGGGACTAAAATGCTTGTCAATCTTTAATAAGAGTCATTTCTGATTTGGTGCCATTACCGTGAAGATCCAGATATCAAGTCCCCTTCTACAAATACTATCTTCATATGGTCTTGGTACTCTCAATAAATACTTAGCAAGGCTGTCATAAGTACCGTTGAGTTTGTTTCAGTACAAGGCTCCAATGGTACGCATTGTATGAGTATAAGACACTTGAAGAATTATGTACATATTTGACACTTGACATACAAATCCTAGTAAGACAATATCAATCATGCTATTTTGAATGTCTTTGGTCACACTAGATCTAGGTTGAGTCACTCCAGTGATGATGGTGATTTTGATCTTAAAGATGGATAATCAATATATTTCTGCAGGTTTATTTACAAAATGAATAGTAGGTTGGTTATGTTTGGATTATCTTTACACTGAAATATATTATTGTAGTCTATGTCTGAACGCATTGCCTTCATATGATTTTGTCATAGTACGAGCGAGCACTCACCTAGTTCCATTAAGAAATTATCACGAGAGTGTTATAACTGCATATCAAGGCACTCAAAAACTATCTATAGAGCATAATCTAACAAAAGTCAACTTTCAAACTAATACAACAACTTTTTAATTTGAAAATCAGAGAGGTAGTAATCATTACATACATAGGGGAATATGAACAGAAATGAAAAGTAAACCTTTGGGCCACTCGGCGAGAATCCTCTCTTTGAGCATAGGTATGGTGGAAGTGGGCGAGTATCGAAAAGGACCAATATCTGATCCATCATATAACCGAAATTTGAGTTCAATTAAGTCCTCCTCCGGCATTTGATATCCGATGAAACCTCCAACTTCAATTGACTTGCCAAACAGAGAAATTGAGTGCACGCCGTTGACGGTTGAACCACTCAAACCCCCATGAATTTTCTAATCTACCACCAATAAATAAAATACTACTACCAATCATTAAACAGTAAAACGGAGGGAGGAACCCTAGAACCCAAGCAAGCAACGAGAAGAGAGGACTTCTTTTTCCTTTTTGGTTTTATGTATCAGCAAGGGTCCCTTTTTCTGTTTTTGCTTACTACTGTTTCTTCTCCACTGGATTATTGTTAGAATATGATAAAATATATACTTTATTTAATTACATAATTATTACAGCTATTTTTGTTATTGTTCTTTCAATTATTTCTATATTAATCTGCCAAAAATGTAAAGTAGTTAATAGAAGAATAAATATCTATATCTATCTATACTATATTAAAAGCGTAAAGATTTATTTGAACTTTTTGTCTTTATCAATAATATTTATTTAATTTTATTTATATGAATATTGTATTTATATATAATGTTTAAATTAACATGACATATACGTGCAAAATATTTACATTAAATTAGTATATATGAATAAAAGAAAAAGTCTAACAACTCTCTTCAACTTTGAAAATTTCACAAAATCTCAACAATTTATTTACTATGGACCAAAGAAAGCAGTATTTATCTTGCAATTTTATTTTTATAAGAATACAAGTTTATTTGAGTTGTACCTTTTTGCCTCCTATCCCTTTTTCTTGTTTGTTTGATGAATTTGTTTTGTACATTTTATGATTGTGAGAGGCAAATCATTTTTGACATAAATTTAAAGTTAGACTATTTGCATCCTAAACAACTTAGAATCTCTCCATCCACCATTTGAAATACCAATTTGAATATGTCCACATAGGTGGATTTAGTTTAGCTTAGACAAAGAGGTGTCATATCATATCATCTCGTCAGAAAATCTATTAGACATAATATATGTAGACCGATATAGCAAAAGAAAAAAAAATTGAGTGAAATAATACCACTCTCATTTCGTCATTATTTTTATTGAAGGATAGATATTCAAGTCTTTAGTTAAAAAAAAGGATAGATAGAGTCACATCACTGGATTATCGCTTCGTCAAACTAATGCAAACTCAATAGTAGTACAAGTTTTGAAAAGGGAGTAAGTTCACCTGATTCCAGTATTATTGGGTGGTAGTGATAAAAAGTAAAGTGAATTACTATTGATGAAAAGAGGCATAACATTAAAATAAAAAAAGATCAAAGCCAGAGAGCACCAGCCTCTTTTAAAAGAGGAACTAAAGTGCCATTAATATGAGCAGCCATGATAGTGTCCATGGAACCAAGGAGCTTGCCGCCTATGAAGACAACGGGGAGATGAGATGAATTGGGAAGAATAGTAAACAAGGCCTGCTGCCAAGTGGGGTCCAGTTCATAAACAGTTGGATGGACACCCATTCCACACAAGAGCCTCTTTATGGCATGACACATACAGCATGTACTGTTGCTGAATATCACCACTGCATTCCTTGACGCCATTTCTTCCACTGCTGATGCGTAAAATTCTCTGTCGTACTGCATTGGAATTACCTTACCTTATGGTGAATGTTAGTTACTACACCTATTTATACACTGTCTATTTAATTATTTTACCATAAAATGCAGCTTCAGCATTAAATATTTTTGAGGCATGTCCATTTGTTTATTAAGTGAAGTGCAAAAGAGGGACAAAAGGAGCAGCCTTTTTCAGAACTTGTTACTTAGAATGATCATGTTTAAGTGAGGAACAACAACTCAACCGTCCTTGCTTCCCTTTTCTAAGGACACATTAATTTCCTTCACTCTATTAGTTTATCAACAATTGAACTTGTCATTTATCTAATATTGTCCAACGTCAAGATTAACTTTTTTCTTCATTCAACATCAGAAAATGAAAAGATAAGGGTTCTAAAAATCAATTTTTAGAAATAAAACTTTTGAAACCATCATCTTTTTATTTCCTCTTTCTTTCTCATTTAATTGCGTATAAAAGTTGATTCAACTTTAGACTTAACACATTCCAACTTTTAGTATTTAGTATAATATATAATATTTTTAATTATTTCAATTAATTAGATATTTTATTTAATGTAGGGATAAAATGATAATCCAACTTTATGAAGCTTTTTTTTTTAATAATATATATGATGTTAATTTGACACTTTCCTTCAAAATATTTAATTAGAAGTGTATTTTATCAATTTTACTTTATTAATGATATTTTGAAATTCTAAATTTGACTATTAATAATACTTTATATAGTTGTTAATATGAATAGTATAAAGGAGAGAAAAAAACTCTCAGAATTTGCTAAAATAAACGAGTAAAATGAAATTTCTATTTTCGATATTGGAGTAAAATAAAATAAAATAAAATAGAGAGAGTATTATTTCTATGTTATGCATTAAGCACCCATTGCCTTTTGTAACAAATTTTGTAATTAATTGAAATATATTAACTAAGCATCCATTTTATGTATATCAATTTTCAAATTAAAAATAGTTGAGCACCGAAAATAGAAAATTTCTCAATATGCTAGTGTACGGAGTGTAGCCCTTTTGGGCTCATTCCTAATTCATAGTGGAGTACTTTGTTTTAAGTTTTAAGTGGGCCGAACACAGCTACGTCATTTGTTTGGTTTACGTCATTCTGTCTTAATTTAATTGTTAGGATTATTAAAAATAATTGTTTCAAATTAATAAATAATTAATCAATTTTTTTCTAGTTCTATCCTTAGTAATTATTACTTTTAAATTTGAAAACTCTATTTGTTAGGGTACAGTTATCAAAAAGTACAATATTTATTAAAGTTGTTTAAATCAAATTACATACCTTATTAATTTTTGCTTAAAAGATGTGTCAATCCTTACCCTGACATCTAAATTGGGACGGAGGGAGCATATTATTACTCCTTTCATTCTATTTTATGTAGATCCCTTTGACTTGACATAATGTTTAACAAAAAACTTTTGAAACTTGTGATTTAAAAATCATTCTTAAATATTTATGTGACTGAAATAATTTTTTTTAAGGTAAAGAAAATTTTAAAGATAAATTATTTCAATTAGAATAATGTGATTATTTTTTTTGGAACGAACCTAAAAGAAAAGGGTGGGAGTACTATTTTGTAAACACACACATGTTGTTCGAAACAAACTAGTGTTTTCCTATGAGGTAAAGGGTAGGCTTGGGGGGGACAAAGCTGCTGCAGGACACTTAGAAAATGAGTGAGTTGTCGTGTCGATTTCTTGTTTAGTAGCAACAGGAGGACGGCGGCATTCATCAGCTTTTGTTCCCACACAAATTAATAGCTTCTCCCGAGATATGGGCTTTGTTTCTCTAAAGCTGTGTCACTCACTTTCGGCAAACTGAGAGTGAAACCGTCACGTGGGTTCATCATTCTTGCCTCGATGCTTCCGAGCTAACTCCAGGACACCAAAAGTAGCAATTCAACATTACTTCTTTCGCCTTACAATATTACGTGAGATCGACAAGCACTCAGATACACGACTTCTTTAGTGCAATACTGGATCAGTATTATATGAACACCAACAACCTCCAATCTAGAAACAAAATCACAATATAAGTTACATAGTTACAGCCTAATCGTTGTACATCAGACTATTTGACAAATTAAATAAAAGCTGTCAACAACCCTAAAGTTGAGGGAACCTAAGTATCATTGTATTGCTCTAAAATACCAACCAAACGTTCTAGACACCACCGGGAACTGTCAATCCTACTGACGGGTAACGGGTGCCATCGGTAGGGATGAAGACTGACTATATAAACTGCTCTCAGTTGAATAACCTTGATAAGCAATTGTCGCAGGAGATGTGAAAGGAGAAATCCCATTCCCTGGAGGGATAACTTGGCCAAAACCAGGCAATGTTGAAGGTTGCTGGGTTGTTGCGAAAGCAAATGCTGAACTAGGCAACTGCCCAGATGTCTGAATGAACTGAGGTACTGGATATGGCTGCATAGGAGGCAGGGGTGGCAATGGTGGAGGCGATGATGGTGGAGGAGGCGGTTCAATTGGAGTTGATTCCCGAGCAGTGCTTGGAAGATTGTGTTGCACTGAGTTTGGCTGAGAGAAAAATGAGAGGGGTTCTTGAGGATTCTGAGGAGGGACATAAGAAGAGCGGTCATTTTCAAGCTTCATCCTTTTCTCAGGTTGATTATCATGGGAAGATTCTTTAGTTGAGTTGCCTATGACACCCTCGGACGCCAAGGATGAAAGGACATAAGTCAGCATCTGGGCTGAAGATGTTGATGCAGTGAGCTTTGCTGCCACCGCAGCAGCTGCAGATTTCATATCTTCATCAAGGTTGCCAGATTTTTCATAAGATACCTGTCGAGTGTACATCACTGGAGCAGATTGTTCGCGATTTCCAGATATGAATGTGTGTGGAGCTTGGGAGGTGCTAGCTTCCTTTCGATTCTGTTCAGCCAAGATTTGCCCATTGCCGTCAAAATTCAGCAACTGTCCGCAAATACTGCCTACCTGATCTGCGTGGGACTGAGCAACCTAAAATCCAAGAAATGAAACATCACTAAACTGTTCATTAGGAATATGTGTAACCCAGAAAAGCTAGCAGGATAGATATAGCAATACTTAATGTGAGAAGTATCACTTCTTTACTGGGGAAAAAACAATGGCTATTCCTTCTCTACATGTTGACTTCTGATGAATAGGAAAGCTGGTAGTTCCGACAGGATTTCCCTTCTCTACTATTTTATTCTTATCAAACAAAAAAAGGAAAAATAACTCTGCACGGAAGCATGAGGTATATCTCTCATCGCCTACTCAACTATATATGATTCTCTCTTTCAAACCAATATCGTGTCATCTATGACAGCGCATGCATCACAAACATTTACAAAACTCAAAAACTGACACAGCTGACCATCCCACAAAAATTTATCAAGAATTTAGCAATGACCATTTCAACATATATAAATAAGCACATTATTTACCTGAAGCTGATTGCGTACTCGATCTAGCTTATATTCCTGAGGAGAAACCCATGAGACCACTCAATCAGGAGAAAAAGCACAAAGCAAACAGAAAGATGGAAAGAATGCACAAAAATGGGATGACTAACCTGATCCTGGAGGACCTCTCTGAGATGAGAGATGAGGTTTGCCCTGGATGATTCAACAGTTGTTAGCTGCTCAACACAGTCCTTCAATATTGTGTGCTGCCCCTTGAGCTCATCCACTATACCAGATCTATTTAGATGGCCTGAAGGGCAAGGGAGGAGGTTGATAAAAAGTCTAGCGTGACTAATAACAAGTATCAAAAGAAAAATAAATCAAACTACAATCCAACAGAGGAAAAATAAGGTATTATAATATGGGGTTAGATAGTTAACAGCTAAAGACCACCACACCTATGGTTAAGTGTTGCATTCAATCATGCCCATGAAACCTTGCTCCTCTGACTAGAAAAAGCCCCTATACATTTACCTAAGAAACACGACTTGAATAAAGTATTTTGTAACTTTTTCTTTTTCTCTAAGTAAGACACAGAAAGATAACAAATGGCTCTTATGGTGTATTGACCTGGAAGAAAGGTTTCTAGGTAGAGGAAAGGAATAACAATTTTTGCTTATAATCTATCCTATACACAATCATGTCCTCCTCTATGGTAATAAAACACATACAGTTGAGAGAAATTGAATTGGTTACCATAACAGCAAAGAGTAGGCAGCACATTTTTATTTTGAACAGGATTATACACAATATGACCCTAAGCAAGTTTTAAACAACTATCATCCACACAACATGTAACTTCAAGAGATACGGGTGTTTGATAACTTTTAGCTAAAATTGACAATTCATTTTTCTATTTCATTTGATAGTTTGTCATAATAAGCAATACATATATGATGAACCCAGCAGAACAATTTTGACATAAGAATCCAAAACAGGTAATTTCCAACATTTGGTAGTCACATTCTAACTCGACCTTGATCACATATCGAGATGTATAAGTCAACTTCTGTGTTATTGTATTAGGAAAAAAGTCAAGAGTAAAAGACGTCGAAATTAAAAGAAACTGGAAAACATCTGCCAAACCAGTCTGGAATTACATTGATAATTTCAAGAAGTAAAACTTGGACCTCGGTTATGTTAGTCCACAACTAAAAGAACAACAACAACATCATACCCAATGGAATCCCACAAGTGGGGTCTGGGGAGGGTAAAATGTACACAAACCTTGCCACTACAAGTTTAGCACGCATGAATTGGGTCGAACGAGTATTATCAAACCAAGCAACTCCAATTCTAAATTACTTGCACTCAGGTGCAGATGATCAATACAGATGCAAATTTAGAGGTCGTATCTTGCATATAAACTTTTAGATTTGGAGATACGAATCTAGGTATGGATACAGGTGCACGATTCGGCTAGAAATAATTCAAATATCTTAAAATACAGTTATAAATATGCTGAATTATGATGGACTATTTGGAAGGAAAGGAATGCATGAAGTTTTTATAGCAAGTTTGAATTTGTAACTATTATTAAGTATAAATTCTCTATCGATTTTGGTCAAAGTACCCAAAAATGGTTGACCATATAGGTATGGATCCCACACCCATGTAGGGTCACACGGGTGCGGCACCAAAAATGAAGAGTTTGAGCAACAGTTATCTCAGAACTAAGAGAAAATAACCAGCAGATTCGACATGTTTTAGCTCAGAACCAGTTCATGGGACCTGCAACATTTATATTAATTATAATAACTAGATATTGGAGTCCCTACCAGCACGGAACCAATATATGTTACTCTATTTCCCAATTTATCTGACACTGATAATTTGGAGAGTCGGTCATTTTTTAAAAATATTTTAATTCGTTAATTATTGTATAACTTTGCTGAACCAGGTCTCCATCTTCGAACTTCTCGTTCGAAGAGACCCCAGGCCTCGCAATGCTTTTTATGTCTTTTTCAAATAATATATGTCAGCCTCTCAGTTACAATTTATGTGACATAGATGAAATAGAGAGTCAACTGAAATTTTTTTATGGTTTATATGTTAGACTCTCAATCCCAGTTTAGTAGCATAGATGAATGGATATTCAATCTAATTTTTTATATGATTTTTGAAATATTTTGAGTTGTTTATAGACCTTTACGTAACTTTTTAAATGATAAATATTGATCACATTTAGAGAGTCAACCAGAAGAACTTAGATTAATTTTAAATTTTTATATTTTTATGAGGTAATGGTAAGGTCTGCGTACATTTTACCCTCCCCACACCCTACGTGTGGGATTCCACTAGGTATGTTGTTGTATATTTTTATGTAACTTTCAAATATATAACAAAATAAAAAGAAAAATCAGATAAATAAATTGAAACACATAGATGAACTGGGTAAGTGTTTCACAAAAATTGTGCTAATTTTTTAGGAAATGTTCCCTCTATTCCATATTAAGTGAATTTGTGAGGTAATGTACACCGATTAAGAAAAATATTTAAGGACATAATTTAAACCATATTTTTCATTATTGGCCTTTTTTAATTCCCAATAAGTGCAACTTATCTTTTAGAAAATAATATACAACATTATATGGAAAAAAAATTCAAACATTTATCTTGAACATTGAACAATGAAAAATGAAAAAAAACAAACTAAAAATTCACTTAATATGAAATAGAGAAAGTATAATACAAGTATTAAATGAAAAGCAAGTTAATGCTCTCGCCTCTCAGCCGACATTGTAAAGCAAATTGGGTCATTATATTAATGCTGGCTGGGCTTTTTGTCTAACACAAAAAAAGTACATGTATAAAGTAACAAAATACAAATTACTTAAAGAACAAAACATTTAAAATGTCGAAAATACTCTTGGCATACAAGCGGGCATGTTGACCACCACCTGCCTGCTTGTAGCCACTTCTAATAAGTAGTAATATTGGATTTGGGTGGATATACGTGCAGTAAGATCATGTTTTATTCTAGCAAAATCTCCTATTAGCACCCAAGGGCATGACCTAGTGGTCAATGAAGTAAGGATAGAACCATGAGGTATCAAGTTTAAATTCCAGCAGCCACCAAAAACACTCTGGTTTCTTCCAATCTTCCTAAGCCTTGGTGGCATAGCTACCCGGTGTTTGTGTTGGTTAGAAGTAGTAGGCACTCTGCGAAAGAGTCAAGCTACACACAAGCTAGCCGGACACTACTATTACAAAAAAAAAAAAACTCCTCTTCCCAATTCTATTTCAACAGTTGTACCTACAACCTCCGGTCTGCCACATAGTACTCGAGTGTCAACCTCTGTCTGTCAGATTACATATTCAAACATGTTTAACCTTTTTTATATTTCTCAAGTAAGTTTTACTTCTCTGGTGAGAATCTTTTTTCTGACAAGTTTTTCTCCATGAAAAGATTCAAGTCCTTATACTGAAATCAAAAAAGTGTTTTGTCTCGGTCATTCCTTTCCTGAAGTATCTCAAGTTTTTTCTTCTCTATGGAACTTCTTAATCAGCCAAAACTTTGAAACTAGATATGTAAGAAAAACAATTGAATGTAGCTTTTTAATTGGTAAAAGTAAGAAAGCGGAAGGAGCGGAATGAGAATGAAAAAGGAAAGTTCGCTTGGGAAAAAGAAACCCAACAAAAGATGATAACACGCACACTCTTGGAACAAGGAAGCTCCTTCTTCCTACTTTGTTTAAGCTAGGTATAGGAATTTCACTCGCAGGACAGCAAAAGCCAAAAGACATCAAATTGAATATTTACACAGAAAACGATCATATATTAACGAAGGTCTATTTAGTTTTGCGGAGGTAAAGGGAGGTCCAAGTAATTGACCCCAGAAAACTAATTATTCATTTAGGCAAAACAGAATTGTCTGATTCAATTGGAAGATAATTTACTGGAAACTAAAGAAACCCTGGCAAAAGGAATAAAATGTTTCTTTTGGACCACTGTAACATGAACTGGACAAGCCAAGCTATGTTAGGCACACATTACGAGTGGAAAAGAAAGGGCACCTGGATTAAAATCACTCCCAATCTCCTTATCTATTTTTTCTACACTGCTAATGGCATTTTTACATCTGCTCAATATCGCATCTTCATCAATTTGACCACCATACAATATCTGATAGCTGGAAACTATTTTGTCAAGGGCATCTCCATAGGAATTTCTCTGCATACCAAAGAGTGCAATGAGAAGATACTATCATCTTCAAATATATAGAAAATAGAATGAACGGTTAAAAAAATTCAGGAACAAAAGACCAGGATGAAAAGGGAGACTTACCACTTTGCCTCCACTATGCTTTCCATTCCCAACAAGCTTTCCAGCAAACTCTTCCTTCAGAATCTGCCCTCGAGAACCAAAGACTTTTCTCTCGTCCCAGATACTGATCTGTGGTTATCAGAATTAAATGGAGCATTAAGATGGGCACCATGTCAGTACCACAATCCCAAGTCAGAATAAACTCCACCCAGAATAAAAGATTTGATATCATAGCAAATTTGCATCCATATTTAATCATGCTATTCAGGCCATTTTACAAATTAAGTGGCTCAATAAAATTAAAACTCATGGCTACAAGATTTGCAATCAGTATAACCATAGTATAGGACTAGCAATACATATCCATATCATAAGTTCAAGAACATCTTATCAGTCCTACATATAACTGTAGGCTCTTGAAGATGAAAATGCAACAGAAATCACCCTGAAAATGTTGTTTAGCTAAGTGCTGGAATAAACATCCATGATCTAGAACAAAGTCAACTAAGATACAATTCAATAAGTGGTTAACCAGGTGGGCATTCGACGTATAACTCTTACCATACAATAGTATTCATGTTTCTCCTGAAGAAACTTTCATTCCAAACGCAAGTACTTCAAGGGTAAGAGAGGTGAATGCAGGGAAATATTAATTTTTGTTTGTTGAACCACCAGAACAGATAAATTACTAATAATCGTTATTTCATATCTGACCAACAATCACACAGCAGAAAAAGGTGTTGCTTTTCGAGAAATTAACACAATGGAAGCATAAGATTCGTATAGGTGATACCAACTAGTTGTGATTAAGCTAGTCAAGATGGTACACTAACAATAAGTTCCATAAATGCTAAGAATTTGTCTGTTTGGAGATTTGTATGCCAATAAAGTCTAAGTCTGTAATTGAATTAGCTGTTTGGAAATTTGTATGCCAATAAAGTCTAAGCCTGTAATTGTTAAAAGTACAACAAAATATTGATCATAGGAGTGAAAAGGGTCAATTGATTGAAATGGATAGAGAGGATTTATGTAGCCAACCACAACTAGCTTTGAATTGAATTGTAGTTATTATTTTTGTTGCACATAGCTACATCTGTAGAAAACTGGAGGTTTGTCCCAGATTCACCTTGCATACCACTTCTTACCACAAAAACAATCCAATCACATTTGGTGGACAATATGGAAACAGAGGAATCTTAGAGTTTTTGAGAATAGGAAGAGTAATATGCAGCAAGTCGAACTGAATTGAAGTCTGACTTGGTGTTTTTGGTATAATCAAATTTACTCTAATGACACAGTCTCTATCATTGATGTTTTAGACTCACTATAAAGATAGGACAGTTCTCTTAGAGTTCCTTATGTAAATACGGTTTTCAATACAACCTATGTACTGATTTAGAGAAATAGAAATAGTTAAAAATTCCGGAAATAAATCGGAGACTCAGTTAAGTTTTTTAGACTAAGTGTTTTAATTCCATACCTTGCATACTGGATAATAAGGCTTTTCACTTCAAAAATGTGCTTGCGTATCTTTGACTCTCAGGCTTCAAGGCTCAAAGCTCTTTTGTTCAATCTCTCAAGTAGCAAGGTAGTTTGACGTAGACTTTTATGTATTTTCTTACCTTCGTTGTGGGTGTCATGTGAATATTCATGATTATTCATCATTTGAGTGATACACGTTTTGTCTTATCCTTAATTAGACGCTTTTGTACTATCATCACTTCTCTCTCAAATAAATCTACAATCTAGTAAAGTGAAAAACTAAATACACCTTCCTCTTGATAACACACAGAACTACCTTCTTTGACAACAAAGCTCACAGATTGAATGCTACCTATTACTTGACCAGAACACCATGTATGGGAAAATCTTAGGGAATCTTAAAACTTTTGTCGGGAAATCCAGAATTAGATGCATAATCGTCCACAAATACGCATCCCAAATGCTAAATACAGATAGGTGGACTAAAACCCATCAAACTCATTTACCACCTATGGCTAGATAGTGGAGCTAAAAAGTAAGGAGCTAGAGAAACATACCAGCCGCAACGCAGCGTTTCTTCCAAAATCATTTCCATTTTCAACAACATCACGAAGAGCATCTGGAAGAACCTTCCAAAATTCACCAACAAATTCTGAGCCCTTTCTCCTACTATTCTGAAGGATGTCATTTGCAAGGTAAAGAAATGACAATCTCTGTTCACGTGGTGAGCAATGGAATTGCTGGGCCCATGTTTCCACCACTTGTTTTGCTTTGTTCATGTGAAAAATACACCAATGTGATAAAGCTAGTTGGGGTTGAGGATTACAATCCATTAAAAGAAAGCATTTGTTAAACAACTGAATGTTGAAAAAATAAATGAGAAAGTCATTTTTCCTACTGTACCCACAAATTTAAATTCAAGAGAACAAAAGTTCAATATTTGTCCTCTTTCTTTTTCTTATCTACCAAATTAAACAACAGGAAGAAATAACTTATTTTTTGTTCATTATGATCTCCTTTGTTTCTCCCTAGTTTTCAAACATGGATTTAATTTCCATGCCCCGCCAATTTGTTTCCTGAAAAACTGGATAGAGGGGATAGAACAAGATCAAATGAGCATCTACTTAAAACAAAAATATTAAGATCAAATGATTATCTAATTAGCAGGTAAAAGTTGATGGATACTTTCAATGCTTTGCTGTGAACTATTGAGCTTTGCCAGCTTATCCACCAAAATTTGCGTATTAAATGTGCTCCCCATCGTTTCGGACACAATATTCATCAACTAGTAAGCCACAAGAAGACCTTTAAGAGAAAAACACACTCTGCCAGAAACAAACTAAATAAGTACAATATCACATATGTGGGAGCAGATAAAAAATAATTCGACTAGATAATAATAATTTAATCGGACAAATCCTGTCATATCACAAGTATAGACATGAAAATGAAGCCAAAGAAAAAGGAAACACTTTTTTGGGTAAGAAGTGGACAAGAGTGTTTGGTACAGGTCAAATAAGAGGTCTGTGTTTACACTTATCCTCTTAACAATATAGATTAGTCGACAAATCGCATTCTAGGGATGCTTGCTGTGCGTCCTGACCATTTTTTGATCAGGTAAATCAAGGTTTCATTAATAAATGTATCAGGTAGATGCTGGGAATTACAAGCTTTGGCAAGAAAAAAAAGATAGCTCCTGAAAAATGAGTCCTTCTAAGTAATTCCTAAAAAACTAACAAAATAAAAAACGGGGTCTCCGAACTGTGTATGGGGAGGATTTCTGGCAGCTGAAAATTTCCCCTTAGAGAGATACATTCACCGAATAGCTCTTCAGATCTCATAATGGATTATAATGTCTGAACACTTATGTATTCCACGCTTGCAGTTACAATTCATTGTATGATCCCATACACGCTTTTTTTCGAGAATAAAAAGATACCATACACACAATGTGTCCATATCTGGCTGATTAGAGCAAATAAAGCAAACTGAGGCAATTTTCCCATAACTTTGATAAAATGATTATAAGGTGTCCTGATTTTACATATGCTTAGCAGTTAAAATACCATCCTTTTCAGCAACTTAATAGTTGAAATATCATCTGATGTACAATTTGTACCCTTTCTAAAAGTTGAAATTAATCAGCAGCCATCCCAACCCTACCATTCGGAATTTCGAAAAAGAAGTGGTGGCATCAATCTGTTGGCTTAGCAGTTAAAAGAAAGATTGGATCTTTAAGCCTTTAACCATTGCATTACTCCTATTTAATCAGAGACACATATTAACAAGGGAAAACAGAATTGGCATGTCAGTTCAATTCCTAGGGTTCAACAAGCTCGAAAATCAAGAATTTTATTTGAAAAAATAAAAAAAGAGCACCGCATAAAATTAACCCTAGTATGAGAATAACGAGTGCCTGAGCGGAAGAAATACAAACCAGAATGCAGTAGCGGCGAAGGGAATTTGGGAGAAACAACTTGTTTGTGAAAATCAATACATACTTGAAACAAACAGATACACAGTAGTTTGTAATAATAAGAATGGAATCTCCAACTAAAAGCCCATATCTAACCAAGTTGGGTTTACTTCCGCTCGCGAACCTCTACTTTCATACCATTAATTTCCCCACTTCTCCTTCCTTTTTCATTCTAATTACCTTTTCTGTCCTTTTTTCTTATGGAAATACTAGTAATGTTTTTGTTTAACAAATTGTATATATTCAGGTAATAATTAGGATTCCAATTATATATATTCGTTCAATAATTAACCTAAATTACAACTAGAGTATATGTTACTACTTTAGTATTCTAACAACTTAAAATTATATAAAGTTAATATCTTAATTGAAAATGTTTGTATCAGAATCAGATGTAATGTTTGTTCAAATTTTAAGTAGGCATTTAGTAATATTATTTTGGGTTCGATTAAACATCTTGATACAATAAAAAATTTTAAAATAAAGATCATATCCGACACGAAATCATAAAAGTCATAATTGTTGCTTTTGTTATGATACATGTATTTTGATGTCCTGTGAGGCTTATGTATATGTTTCTGGTTAGCTGGTTGGCATTTGAGAATTATGAAATTGTTCTATTTATATATATATATAAAAAAAAGATTATTATATTTTTTTTAGAAAATTTCAAAGTTGAATTTTTCTTGAGTTATTGATCTCATTGGCACATATAACTTTAGGAAATCTTAGTCACTAACCCCCCATGTATTCACCATGGAGACCATCAATCACTCAACAGTCAAGTGGATGTTTAAATTGACTTCTTCTTTTTTTTGTATTTAGTTTTTAAGCATTTTTTAGGTTTTGAAAGTGTTTAAATAACATAAAAAGGAGTTTTTATAGGGATCTTCAACTTATGTCTTTTGACTTTTAACTTTAAAAAAAAAAGTCAATCCAAACATCTTCTAAATATGTACTAGTAGATAAGATAACTTTAATGTAATTTCAATGTCCTCAATGGGGGGAGAATTTCCTAGACATTTTTGCAACATGGATATTTGAAATATTGGGTAAATCAAAGACAATTGTGCAAGTGATTCATTGAGATAGTCCTCCGTTAGATTTTATAAGAAGCAACACATTTCAGACTAACCTTTTCTTTGTTTTCAAATTGCATAATGCTCTTCACATCTAAGTAGGACTTCTAATGGTTCTAACCTGCTTTCAATCACTCTTTGATCAGCTCAATTTTTTTGTGAGATCTAATCCAAGTAATTATGTTTCTTTAACTTCACACCATCCAATATGAAGTAATTTTGAAAAGATTGCACAAGGGTTTTAGAAGTTCTCATAATTTTCACAAATATATAACTTAAGAAATTCAAATGACATATCTAAATATTATGTCAATTTTAAGGCATGATTTCAAATCAATGAATTAATTATGTCCAAACGAACCCTAAGATACAAATTCAGTTCAACTTGTTCTTGAATTTAGTTCAAAAGAGGTACCACGAGTAAAACAATCATTGTTTTTCACATTGTCAGACATGTTTGATACATATTTTAATGCCTGTATATTTTATTATTTTATTCATGATATTCATTCTAAAACTTTATCATCATTTCATTAAAGATACCTAGTTCAAATCCATAAAAAAAAAACTGTCAAGTTTGAAACTTTATTAATTAGCTCAAACTCTACAAAAGCCCATTTTTTAATGGAGGTAGAACTTCATAAAATACTTTGTTAGAATAATCCTTCTTCATATATCGGAAATTTGATATTTAAAAGGTGGCACTAGCTCTTGAGTTGTCAAGTAGTACTGTTTATATTCGTGTTGGTTGGTAGATGTGTTCTAATTTGACAACCCTGCTAGGAATTATTTTTCAGTCGGAAATAGACTTAACATTAAATTTCTCCTTTTTTCCTTAATAGTCCTTGTGCAAGTATACAGGGTGAGGTGTGGAATCAACATGTAGTGTAAAACTTAAGTCTTACGAGTATATAGCATGAATCAAAGAAGTGAAGTTTAAAAGGTTAATTAATTAATCGAGTACTCTATAGGTAGCACTACAAACATAAAGAATAACCAAAGGAAAAAAAAACGTTATTGATCATCAACTGATCTCTGTCTAGATATGTCTTACAATTTCTTCCTCCCCCATGGCGTAGCATTCCCATCGAATAGCTCATCAATGTCAGTTTCAATTTCTTCAGGTTGGTACTTTACATACTTCTCGGTCTGCCTTCCAGGAGTAAAGGTTTGACTAAACCTCGCCAAAAATGACCTATAGGCCGGTATCACCATGTTTGATATTGAAACTCTGAGCTCCGACTGCAATTGCTCGTCACTAATCACCCAAGTGCTCTGCGTCTTGTGTATCTCGTCAAACAATGTATTGAAACTCTTGAACCTCTCTTTCAATATAGGTTTATTCACTTTCCCATGCACATTCAATCCCTCGTGGTTTAAACATTGCAACAGTTTCCCCCACGTTTCTCTTTGGTAATTCTTGTGGTACTGTCTTAAGTCCGAAGATCGCTTTCTGTACCATTGATCCCCCATCAGGATTTTGATCTCTGGAGATCCTTTGATTTTTTGCAAGATGTATCGCCCGTTATTCATCATGAATATGGAGCTGAGCGACGTGTCTTTGTAAAGTCTTGATTTGCCCTCCAGATTCATATCCAATAGATCCATCACTTTGATCATATGCGTCTCGAAGGGTGACAGCTTATTTGATGACGTAGGAAGTTGATGATTCTCAGCCGCTTGTGGGTCGAAATCCGATCCTGTCGCGGAGTCAGCTCTTTCTATCATCTGGTGTTCTCTGAACACCTGCTCTAACGTGTCTCTGTACTCCCCTACATATTTCACATAGTTCATGATGTAGCGGGTCAAGGGATGAACCGCACCACCTGGAACAGCCGTCTTGTTTGAGTCCCCCTGGATGGAGTTTTCCAGCTCCGAAAAGATAGAAACCATCGATTCTCCTAACCGGCCCCGAGTCAACGTAGCTTCAGCCTTGAGTTCATCAGCGTAAGAAACTGGAAATATCTTATCCACCAAAGGAACAAAATCCCGCAAAGTCTCGTAGATGTCGAGAAACTTAAAGAGTTTCTCAGCAGCCCGTTTTGTCATGGAAACGGCTTCAGCGAAATTAAGGAGTTGGATCATCATACCTCGACACAAATTGCTGAAGATGGTCTCCGCAATCGATGGTTGATCCTCAAACACCGTGTCTGCCAGCTTGCGTTCGCTGAAGAAGAGCACATTAGAGCAGTGCCTGAATGTTACAATCCAAGCAGTAATCTCTTTCTCCAGTGGATCCCAATTCATCTTTTGCACATCGTCGATGCTATATTTTTCAAAGCCAAGCTTATGCAAGCTTTCCTCCAAAGCTTTCCTCCGTGCAATGAAATAGGCGTGGCAGCATTCTGTCTCATAGCCTCCTGCAATCAACGCTTTGGAAAATTTATTCAAGGTGGCTACTATTTCCTCAGAGTAGCCCTGAAATTTATTTTCTTCACAAGGCTTAGATTCAGGAGCGGCCTCTTGTTCTGCATCTTGATTGGTGTCTACTGATGAAGAATTAGTGGCTTCCTTATTAGGCTTGGCAGAACAAGTGTCTGAATTGGTGATATCTGAATCAGTATTGATCTTGTAATCGTAGAGGATTGATTTGTATTCCTCTTCTATGTAAGACATTGCGCGTTGAAGAACACCATCAATGCGGCTGATTGAATAAGCATATTTATACTCCGAAGAAAATTGACGGAGTGAGGTAAATAGCTTGGAGATTCGATCTACAATATCCAAAAGTGATGAGGCTTGCTCCTGAGATAGCTGGTTCCATTTGACGGGCGCATCGCCCCCGTCATATTCTTCAATCTTAGCCTCAACAAGAATAGCAAATTGTTCCACAAACACAGGAACATCGGGAGGCTTAGATTCATCATCATCCCCTTTTAAGTTTGACGATTCAGAGATAAATTGATCTATTTCCTCGGAAACCTTATCAAGATCAGGAGGTAAGGGAGAAGAATCTTCAAGCATGACCTCTTCAACGTCGTCTGCTTTGATGTCGTCTGTCTTAGGAGCATCATCATCTGTTGTTTTGATGACGCCATCATCATCTGTTGTTTTGATGACACCATCGTTTGTTAGTGGTTGTTCAACGGTCGTGTCTGCTTCTGCACACTTTGGAGAAGGTTTAATTTCAGTTTCATCTTTCAAAGTTAAGGGGTCTGGAATATCTGTCTGTTTGTCGTCGGATTTTGTTTGATCCGAAGTTTGTGTAACTTTGTCTGCATCCATAATTCAAATGTGAGTATTTTGCTTAGGGAAATTGAACTTGCTCACATTCTGAAAGCAGTAAACAAATTGTGATTTTGGAAATTGAAAGAAATGTTGGTGTTGTGATTGGAGATGCAGCGAGCAAATCGACGAGAAAGGAAATGTGTGCGGTCTAAACTGAATACATATTAATTAGTTTGTTACCTTCAACTTCCACTCTTATCCACGTCTAATATTTTATGTGCCATAAACTTGCACAAATGAAGGACCGCCTCTACTACATCTCCATCTAATCCTAAATATGGAATTAACAAGTTATATTTTCTTTTTTTCTATATTGGTATACTCACTTCCATTCTTTAATTAACCTGATCAAAGACGGCTCAATAATATGTTTGGTTTAAAGTCAAAATTTTAAAAAGAATGTTATATTTATTATATTTTTTTAATTGATAGGATAATATTTTTTTGTAATATTTTGTAACACAAGAATAAACATATATAAATTATTGTAACAATATTGTTTAAATTTCTTTTGTTGATTATTATTTCAAAAACCGTTTAAATATAGTCAGTTGTTATAAAAATTATCATACTTCTCTAGAAGTATTTAAAAATTATTTAAAACTCCACTTGATTGAATAAGTATTACTTTTTTATTTATATAATATTTTGTATTATTTTTAATTGCGAAAATCAATATTATAGTGATTGTTATTTTTAGAAAACATTCAAAGTTAAGATAATAATTTTTAAAATTTAATTATTTGATAATGTAGTTAGTTTGAGCTTGAAATGTTTTATAAAATATCTCAAAGAATTGAAATATTTAAATATAGTTGATTTAAATTGAAGTGAATTTGATAAATTAAGAAACAAAAAGTATATGCAAGATATAACCAATAAACTATTACTCCCTTTGTCACATTTTAGTTGTCATAGTTTCCATTTTTAGAATTAAACTATATAAACTTTAACTAATATTTTAAAATGTATTTATTAACTTTCGAAAAACAACATGAAAGAAAATGGACCAGAGAAATATTTTTTTAATTAATAGTAACAATAAATACTTCTTCCTTTAAAAAAGAATGACCTAATTTGATTTGACACGGAGTTTAAGAAAATAAATAAGAGTTTTTGATTTTGTGATTATAAATTAAAGTTAAGTCAAATGTACCAAAATGTCCTTAAACTTATGGCCTTAATATGTCACATGAAAAGTTAAAATTAAAATGTTACCAAAGGAAAAAAAAAATCATTCTTCTTTGAACAAATTAAACTAAAAAGTAGATTTTTTTATATTCTAAGGTAGGGTAGGATATTTTGTTTTTTCCAAGTGTGCTATCCGTCTCACAATTTCCATTAGCCCTTATTATTTGGGGTCTAAAGTTACTACTTTAGCAGCTTTAGTGTTGAGCCGCCCTGAACCTAGTTTATGGTTGGAAATAATTAACTAATTTTGGATAGCAGCATTTATTGCTGCATAATATTGGCAAATTCGTTGTAAGACCACACTTTTGTGACTTGTAAGAGTAAACATACTTCCAAAGATAATATACTGTCACAAAATTCGAAAATTAAATTATTTGTTATACATATGTCTATCCGTCTGAATCACTTAATTAAGGAATCAATGTAACTTGCGACACACTAATTAACACAGATCAAGTGTTAAATAATTAGGGTAAATAGTATGACTTGATGAAAGTAGCATAACTATCCCACATCATGAAAAAGAAATTACAGCACATTAAACTTTTTAGACTTGAGATATTGATATTCACACATTTTGGAAATTATAGTAGCTCAGCTGGTTGTCTGAACTCCCACCTTGTTGGTGAGGGTTTAATTCCCACATTGTAATCTCCCTTTCTATTTCCTCTTCAAAAAAAGAAAAAAAGATATTCACACATTCTCTCCATCACTTCTCCTTTTCCTTCTCCAAGTAGTTTTGTTGGTTAAACTTATTTATATAACGTTATGTTGTAGTCACGGTTACGAAACAAATGATTTTTGGGAACATTGTTAAAACCTAGATAGATTTTATGTTTGAACACGTCACTCTTGAAAAAGCAAAATAAGGTAGAGTTATAACTCGTTCAACATTTATTTGGATCAATATAGTCAAATTAATTAGAATTGAAAAACGGGTCATAATTCAATCTGTCCAACTTAAGAAAAAATCATGCATTTTATTTTGTCTTATTGATTTTTTAAATTATCAATTCAATGAGAACTTGTTTATTAGATGACATAAAAAAGAATAGCATAAACTGTATAACAGTTTTTTATGAATCAATTTCAGCGACATATGTCAAGATTAACACAAAAATTTAGATGGATGATATGAATTGGGCCTAAAATGAATTAAAGCTAAATATGTAACTTATCAAATCTCTCTAGATCTAAAAAAGTTAGGCGAGTCATATTATCGATCTTTTCAACAGTCGCAATGTTGATCTGAAATTTTTATGATTATTATAATGAAATTATATGAGACGAGAAAGGGGAAGGGTTGAACTTTTGATCCCGATTTGTCGCATGTGCAAAACTTCAAGATAAAAGTTGTTAAAGTTGAAGTTTTGTCCATGGAACAAGCTGAATAAAAGAGTCGAGACCATTATTAATTATAAATTACCTCTTAATATGAAATGAATAACACGAATCATCTTGAAATTAGTGATCTTAACTTTCGACTCTTGCTTCTTCCCTTGACAAACTTCCAAAATAAAAAATATTACTCACGATCAAAATTTATTAAACTTGGAAGTTTTACCTTGAAGCAAGGAGAGTCAAAAGTTGAAGATCACCAACTTGTAAGATCAATTAACGAAAGAGGGCTATATCAAACAATTAGTCACGCCAAGCCCATTCTCCACGTAAGTACACATAGGCCCGCCCTATCCTGTTAAGTCGAGTTATTATTATGTCATTCCTAATCATCAATTTTGATATGATAAAAATTACAAGCCACACCCCCACCTTCTTATCCCCCCCCCCCCCCCAAAACACACACACACACAAACAAAAAAAACTCGAGGTAAGGGGTGAGAATGGAGGGTTAGACGAATAAATTAAGAATTTGTTATACAAGTATCATCTTAACCCTAGTGGTTAGATAATTAGTAAATCTTGAAAAGATGAAGAATCAATGGGGTATTATCCATGCTTCGGGAGGAAAAAGGGAGGGGGTGGATCAACTTGAAAACCAAGCTAACCAACACTTACGTCTCTATGGAACCAACTACCCCTCCTATTAGCATTGTTGCGTAGTGATTGGTAATGTAAGTGCCAATTTAGTCAAACAAGAATTATTATACATTTAATGTCTCTTGCACAATGTTTGGTTTAAAGTAGTATTTGTTCACTATTTTTTGTTTTAAAATGTTCAATACATGCGGTTATTTTGGATACGAAAAAGGATCAAAATTGCCCCTGAACTATGCAAAATAGATCACTTATACCCTCCGTTAGATTTTTGGACCAAAAATACTCCTGCCGTTATCTTAAGAGACCACAAATACCCCTCAAGGGTTAACAACACACATGTGGCAAG
>JBCEWC010005038.1:0-25819 GCA_038996855.1 Solanum aculeatissimum | reverse complement strand
CCTCCCCCCCCCCCCCCCCCCCCCCCCCCCCCCCCCCCCCCCCCCCCCCCCCCCCCCCCCCCCCCCCCCCCCCCCCATAGTAAAACTGAAACAAGAAAAAAACACATTGTAATTTGAAATTAGGCGAGAGTTACAAAAAATATTTTTCTCAATTTTTGGAAGGAAATCATTTTTTTTTTAAATTTGAAAAAAATAAATTAATTTAAAAAATATTTAATCCAATCAAATATAAATTTTTTTATAAATATTGTCCTTCACCAAATACACCCTTAATTTCAAGTTAAATTCCAAATTTTATAACCAATATTTAAAAAAATATATATATATGGTAAAATGTTAATATATTGACAGTAGAACAGCTGCAACTTTGAAGTGAAGTAACAGAAAAGGCCATTTATAGTGAGTGGGCCAAACACTCCATACTATTGCATCTAAAAATAATTCATATTCTTCCTACCAACTTTCTCTTTCCTCATATAAATAAAAGATATGTAAATCTACACACTTTAATTAAAGTAGCTTACCATATAAAGAAAATTTTAAAAAAAATAATCAATTTTTTGAAGAGTGAGTCCCTTGAAAGATGAAAGTTGAAGAAAATGCACATAGAAAATTGAGGTATTTAGTAGAATTCAGTAGCTTTATCTCAAATTCTGTAATAATAGGCACAAATTATTGATTTAGAATCAAGTAACTCAAATGGTGTAGAGTTTTGAACTCGTAAAGTTCAAATCTTGCATCCGACTCGACTAGCAAACAACCTCTGCTTTTTAGTGTGTTTGTCTAAATTTGCTTGTTCTGTTTTCTTTACACATTTTCTGACATTGGTGTTTTTTCTCCCTCTTTTTAGCGAGAAGAAAATGGAAAAAGAAGATGGTTTGAGGACAGTGGAGTGTCTAAGAGGAAGATTAATTGCAGAAAGGGCAGCTTCAAGAAAAGCAAAAGAAGATGCAGAGCTTATGGGAAACAAGGTTTTTCTTTTGTTTTCACTTTTTTCTTTTCATCTCTGCTATTCGGATTCTTCAAAAATATCGAGGCTAACTTTTGAAGGATCTGATATACATTCTATGTGTCTCACCTCAGATAATCACATATTTATTTCTCCAAAGAGTTAAAATTAGCTTTCGAGTTAGCCAATAAGCAAAATGAGTTCTCATTCATAAATCACTAAGTTTTGTTTTTGTTAAAATACATAGAGAACAGGGGGTGGGGGAGGAGGGTTTGGGGGCTTTGAGGCAGGGTGTGTTGATGATCCGTAAGTCCTATTTACTCTTTTTTTGTTTTAAGCTATCGATAATCATGTTCTTATATTTTTGTATAAATTCTTTTTAGAATTGCAGGACAGACAGATGTAATTGAAGATAAATCAATTTCTTTTATATGTCTATTACTTTATCTTTGTCTGTCTTTAATGATATTTCTATGATTAAACGAAATTGTTTTCTTTTCCATTTTGGAATAAAATTCCCAACTTTATTTTTTTTTTGCACTAGTAAGTGATGTCCTTAATTAATCTTTGATATTAATTACAGCTGATTGAACTGGAGACAAAGTTGAAAGAAGAGAGCAAATCAAGAAACAAAGCTGAGAAAAAGCTGAAATATTTTATAAAGAAGCTTGAATCCATGAACATATCTTATGTTTCAGATGAATCAAGCTTGTTTGATAAAAGTGAAATTTCATCTGTTACATCTACAACTGCCACTAGCAGCAGCAGCAGCAAAATAATGTCTGAACAAAATTCCCAATTTAGTGATTTTCAAGATTCTATTGGGAGTAGAAAATGCAGCAGCTCTGAGTGTCTTGTGGACAATTCTCAAGAGCTCATATCCCAAGAAAACTTTGAGAATAATGCATTGCAAATGGCTATTGTTGGCAAAGATGATGACAGACATTATAAGGATGAACATGACTTGTCAAACTCAGATCCCAAAAGGTATGTAAACTTTCCATCATTGAAAATCTTACACAAGAAATTTCAATTTTGTATTTTCGAAAAGGTTTTATATATATATATATATAATAGGGCGTAGCGAATGAGATTATAAGGTGGGGATCGAATTAGTTTTGAATATAAGAATATGTTATGGGAATAGTAGAAGGGTAGAATTGCTCCAAATCAAAGAGCAGAGGAGTAATTTTGACCCAAATGAAAGGAAGAAAAATAAGGGAGAAGTATTGAGAACACCTCTAAACTCAGTGTAAATTATTGAGTTTAGCATCGAACTGTTGACAGTCTTAAAAATACTTCTTTACTTAGCTAATTGAACTTAAACACACCCTTGATCTTGCAATATAAGTGAAATAAATCCCTAAATTCTCATCAAATTTAAGAGTATTTTTGACATTTCTCTCAGCTTCTTATTAAGAGCTCATGCTCTTACAAGAGCTTGAGACTATTTGCTATGTCATGTGGCATATCAGGGTGCAACTAAATTTAGCTAGTCACGTATAGAGGAATATTTTTAAGTCTATCAATAATTCAAAAATGAAACCAATAATTTACATAAATTTAATAAGGTTTTCTGTACTTTTCTTAAAAATTAATTGAGTTGGAGACACCTTTTCACTATGCCACATGTACATAGTGGAAAAAGGGTATACTTGGGCCCTTAGACCTAAATATCTATCACCTTTTTTACGATAAAGATGTCAAGTAAAATGAAATATAGCGAGTAGTAAAAAGACAAATTTGTTTATTTTCCCTTAGTTTCTTTAATTTAGTACTATGTTCTATCACCAAATTTAAGTTGGTCTAACTTTTTATCTCTTATTCTAGCTCAAAATTTTCAGTCCAAGAAGAAGGTGAAAATGAAAGTGATCTTCAACAAGACAATGTCAATAACTCTTTGGCATTAGTTCCACTAGATTTGCCAAAACCAAAACAATCCATTGATCCAATTGTTCTTGATGCTACTGTAAGAGAAGTTCTTGATTCACTAAGGCATGCTAAACAAAAACTTCAGAGACAAATGGAGAGAGGGCGTGGTACGATTAAAGTTGGCTAACTTTACATGACAAATCTAATTCGTCCTGATTTTATTACCATATTGGTAGAGTACCACGAAGCTAATCAGTATCTAGAGTCAGTGAGTTCAAGCTGAACATGATCTTATTATATGTATATATTTTAATTTTCTTTTTTTGCATCATGTATACATTTTTATTTGCTTTCAAGTCTTTATAAGTATGGATGTATGTTACATAATGATAAGATAATGAAGCATTGAGAAAGTCACAAGCTAGAGCCCTCGTCAGCACGGTACATGTTATTTTTTTGTCTCAATTTATGTGATAGTAATAGATTTTTTATATATTTTTTTTTTTAAATTTTAAACTGTTAATTATTGCGACTTATAGTACATTTTTATGTTATTTTTAAATAATATATGCTACTTATTTTGTTCCAATTTATGTTGGACTCATAAATTACTTTTAAAATATTTTAAATTGTTACTGGTTGAAGTAGCTGAAAAAAATAATTTATTAGGGATTATGTTGTAAAATCAAGTAGTTAAAGTAGACACGTCAATCGACAACTATTTTTAAAAAAATGATTTACTAGGGGTAATATTGTAAATTTATAGTTGAAACAATCTAGTAAAATCAAACAACTGAAGTAGGCATGTCAACCGGCAACTACTTTTAAGAAAAAATAATTTATTAGGGTTAATATTATAAATTCGTCATTGAAGCAGTTGAAAAACTAATTAATAGAAACGATATGGTAAAATCAAGTAGATGAAGTAGACACATCAATTGATAGTTGTCTGCTTAAGGGATAATATCATAAAATCATAATTAAAACAACTGAAGAAATAATTAATAAAAACGACATAGTTTAACGGCATGTCTGATCGTAAGCAACCTACTTCTAGATACTTATATATAGTAGTAATTAAAGTCATATTTAATAAAACTTTGAATTGTTTGATGCCTTTTGAAACTTTAAATTTTGTGATGAATTATCCTCTAATCTTTTATTTACCATTCAATCTATTGATTTAATTTCTTTTTGACCGGTATAATAAGAACTATAGCATGATAATATTTTTTTCGTTTAACAATACTTGTCAATTATTGATTTAGCACAGGAATTAAGAAATATTAAATAATAGGGATATCCTTTGAATATAATAAATACAATATCTTGAAAAATATAGTAAAAAAATAACTATAATTAATGATAATGATAAATTAGGAACTAAATGTAAAATTATTTTATAATTTCATAAATTAGACACATTTTATTAAATATTTATTTTTAAAATAGTGAATAATTATTGTTGGACTAAGAAAATATTAGATTATGTTTAAGCAAACTAAGGTTGATTCCATGTGATATTTTCTTGTAATAAGGACATTATTTGGTGATCAAATTTCTATCACAATTTAAAGGTCAATTTTATAATAATAATAAAAAAACAAATGAGATGATTTACTATTACATAAATATATATTATAATTTATTTTAATTTGGAGTAAAAATTTAAAATTATTTAATCATTAATGCTTAAAATTTATCAACATTAGTAATATTTATTAGGTATTTATTTTACACTTAATAAGTTGATTTAATATCATTTAATGAATACCACTCAAAATTTATGATTAAATACTGAACCCAATGCACAACACAAAATTTTCATAACTAGTTAATAAATAAAGTTTCGTTTGGTATTTTTATTTGAAATTAATTCTTCTAATTGTTTTTCCTAATAATTTTTTTTCTTGAAACATTGTTAATCTTATATTAAAGTTCAACAATTTTAATTTGAATAAGCAAAAATATCAATACGCGTGCTAATACAATTTCTCTTAGATCCTTTAATTTTGTAAATACGCGTAAATCATCAATATCGGAGTGACAATAGCTTGATGAAAAAAAATAATTAAAATTATGATTTTAGCCAGAGAACTATGACCACAATTACAATAACTTAAAATGTTAAAAATATAACAACCAAGAAGCATAGAGACACTCAAATAGAGATAATTATGGAGGTTCACCATGTAATTATATATACCAAAAAAATAAAATAAAATTTTTTATCAAACAATTTGAGATCTCATTTTACACCAAATTATTTGGGAAAAAAAGACTTCCAAATCCCAATTTTGTTTTTTTGTTTCCCATTCCCTCTTTTGATCCTTTATGGGTTTTTACAGCTAAGGCTGTTGTTGAAAATTGACACATTCATATAAGGACCACAAAGATTGAATATTCTTTGAACTCACATAAAAACTTTCTCTTCAATTCTGCCCATACATATTTGGTTTTTTATCATTTCTTTGGAGTTTTGCTACATATTCATGCTCTATAGGCGTTTTTTAGTGTTTGTCAATCAATTATAAATTAGTTGGAGTCAGTTATATGAATGTTGTTGAATGAAAATATTCAAATTGCTAGACATTATTTGGATAACTCCCATATAGTACTAATTGCATGAGAAAAACATGGTTACCTTGTGTTGGAGGCCTTCTGTAAAAGGGGATGGTAGTCGACGAGGAGGTGATCCGAATGGTAAGTTTAAAGGATTAATGTGGTATAAGGATTTGGGAGCTCATGCAAATGGAGAATTTTCAATGGCGGTTATACAGGCGAATAATTTGATGGAAGATCAGAGTCAGCTGGAATCAGGGCCATTAAGTTCTGTCAAATTAGGACCTCATGGAACATTTGTTGGTGTCTATGATGGACATGGAGGACCAGAGACATCGCGGTTTATAAACAATGCTCTGTTCTCCAACCTCAAGAGTACGTACCTGTAATGTTTTTAATTCGACTTGTATAGCAGTAATCGTGGAAGTTCAAAAGATTGTGTGAATTTGATTGATTTGATTCAAATAGAGATGTTAAGTACATTATGTCTCCAATATGTTAGATTGATTTTTTCATGAAGTCTTAAAAAGGCTATAATAGACCGCCCCCATGTACGGAGAGGATAGAGTGTATGCAAATATTATTCCTACCTTACACGTCGAATTCATTAAGTCTAAATCTTGAATCTGCCTCTTCAACGTAGGCATTTGTGTTTGAAATCTGAGCTCATTCCTGTCATCTTATTCTCATTTACAGAATTTGCATCAGAGCATCAAGAAATTTCTGCTGATGCCATAAGAAAAGCTTTCTTGAAAACTGAAGAGGAGTTTCTGTCACTTGTAAAGAGACAATGGCAGGAGAAGCCACAAATTTCATCAGTAGGATCATGTTGCTTGGCTGGCATAATATGTAGTGGACTACTGTATACTGCAAATGTTGGAGATTCGCGTGCAGTACTAGGCAGAGTAGATAAAGCTGCAAAGAGTGTAGCAGCTATTCAATTGTCAACAGAACATAATGTTAGTATTGAATCTGTGAGGGATGAGCTTCGGTCATTGCATCCTCAGGATTCACGTATTGTGGTACTCAAACACAACGTTTGGCGTGTGAAAGGTCTTATACAGGTAAGGTGTTGATAAATATAGTCTCAATTCTTTGGTTGCCTGTTGTTAATACCGGAAGCTCTTGTTTTCGTTTTTCTCATTCCTTACCCGTTGAAGTACTATTTCTTCATCTCCTTGATCAAATCCACGTACATTAGAATAACTCGTTAATGGTTGATGACTTCGGAGGCAGCATCTAAATGTGTGTCAGCTCGATTTGATTGATAGTGATGTTCCTAAAATAACTCTCTTTACAGGTTTCAAGGTCCATAGGTGATGCCTATCTTAAGAAGTCGGAGTTCAACCAGGCACCATTGTTGGCAAGATTTAGATTGCCAGAACCCTTCTCGGAACCAATCATCAGTGCGGAGCCATCAATATCCGTTCACAAACTCAGTTCCAAGGATCAATTCGTCATATTTGCTTCGGATGGTCTATGGGACCATCTTAACAACCAGGAGGCTGTTGACATTGTCCACAATCATCCTAGAAATGTAAGCTTTCAGTGATCTCTAATAGTTATAGCCTTTTATGTTCATTCACACAGCTGATTTCTCTGATGTTTTTGAAATGCAAAAGTCCAAGATCCGAAAACCAAACTGAATTAATCATGATAAATCGATAATGATGATGATGCACTCAAGGTTGTGACCTAGTGGACAATGAAATGAGACACAAACTATAGGATATCAAAGTTCAGATTGTAACAGAGAAAAAAGATGGCTAGGTGATTTGTTCATATTTGCCTAAACATCGAACAGGCTCAAAAGCATTTGAATTTCGATGTTTAAACTTATAAAAAGTGTTTCACAATTGAAAGGAAGAAACTACTTCTTGATCAGCTTTTAGCATACTACTTTTACCTGCGTTGCTCAGACTCTCCAAAGCCGAACTAGCATTGGATCCTCCAAAAATGCACTACTTTTGGAGGATCCAACACGCACTTGACAACATTTTTAAAGAGCCTGAGCAACATAAACTTCTACATCTAGGATCACTGAATGAACAGCTTTTGAATCAGATTGTTGACATATATACTCCTCTTTACTCTTAGCAGGGAATTGCTAGAAGACTTATTAAAGCAGCTCTACATGTAGCAGCCAAGAAAAGAGAAATGCGATATTCGGACCTAAAAAAGATAGATCGAGGCGTAAGAAGACATTTCCATGATGATATCACAGTTGTAGTTGTGTTTATTGATCCATATTCGATGAATAGAAGTTCTTCTCGCAGTTCGATTCTCTCCATTAAAGGAGGCAATCCCTCCTCTCCAAAAATGTAGTTCCAAATAACACTTCATGATGAGTCAATCCACCTGGCTGGCTAGGGACGGAGTCAGAATTTGAAGTTTATGAGTTCTGAACTTAACAAAAGACAACAGAGCTTCTCTTTCCAAGCCTCAATGTCTTATTGTTTTCTTTCATTTCTTTGTAGTTTGACTCGCTAGGGACGGAGTCAAAATTTGAAATTTATGGGTTCTGAACTTAACAAAAGAAGACAACAGAGCTTCTCTTTCCAAGCCTCAATGTCTTATTGTCTTCTTTCATTTCTTTGTACTTTGACTCACTAGGGACAGAGTCAAAATTTAAAGTTTATGAGTTCTGAACTTAACAAAAGAAGACAACAGAGCTTCTCTTTCAAAGCCTAAATGTCTTATTGTCTTCTTTCATTTCTTTGTAGTTTGACTCGCTAGGAACAGAGTCAGAATTTGAAGTTTATGAGTTCTGAACTTAGCAAAAGAAGACGTCAGAGCTTCTCTTTCGAGGCCTCAATGTCTTATTGTCTTCTTTCATTTCTTTATAGTTTTAGGTTGAAATGTGTTGTTCAATGTTCCCTTCATTGTTTTGAATTGATGGTTACTTCCTGAGTAACCAAAGAAAAACGTAGATACAAACATTTGATAAAACATTGCAGTTGCAGAGTAAACAGTAAATTTGACCGGCTATTTATGTTAAGATCTCCTTTTTAACTAATAAAGAAATTGGACTAATATATTTACAAATCACTTTTGAATCATCAATCAGATAATATGATACTAATAAATTAATAACTCTTGATTTGAACCGAGGCGGATGCAGTCTTAAACTGAAGTTTCATCTGAATTCAAGATTTTTAATATGAAATATAAATTTAAGTATAAAAAATTATTAAAATCATAAATAGTTAATTTGAACTTAGAGAATTGATTTTTTATTTTTTTTGGAGAATTGATTTTTCATATCATTTACAAAAAAATATCTATAATACTTTTATGATCTTTTTATCTAAGATTTTCTTTTTTACATGTTAAAAGTTTTAAAATATTATATTTATATTAACTTTTTTTTTAATATAAGTGATCAAGAAATCTCAATTTCTCACTTGAACTTGTAAAATTATGAGTGTGGTTGATTTGAGCAACCTATTCCCTTTGTTCGAATTTACTTGTCAAATATTTTTCTATTTTTACTTATCATTTTTAACGAATTAAGAAAGGACAATTATTTTTTCTATTATATCTTCAATATATTAATATTAAGGTAATATCTTTTTTTTTTTTAAATAGTGAGCAAACATGTTAAATTGATAGAAATAAAATTATAAATGTAATTACTATGGAACGTTATTTCCTTTATAACATGTTTGGAAGGACACCATGATAATTAGATTTGGTATAATTGGGTGTAATTACACTGATCTATTTGATTGGACAGGTAATTACTTGATCAACAGGTAATAATGACTGTAATTACACTTTCCAATTCACAGGGGAAACCATGAATTTATAATATTTAATATTTTTGTCAAACACACATTTCATGATATTCACATAAAATTTATATTTTTAGTTTTTATAATTAATTTAATTAAAATATACTATTTAAAAATATAAATTAATTTTTTTTTATAATATTAGTTAAGAATATATATTTACTGATTAATATATTTTCGAAAGACAATATATATCTTAAATATTAAATTTAATATTATTTAGAAATACCTATATTTATCTAATATAAAATTTTAATTTTAGATAATTAACTTTTATTTTTAAAATTTAATATAATCTTGTAATTACACTCATGCAACCAAATAACACACTTATAATTACTTACAAATTGACAAACAAACAAGACTATGATTATTGAAATTACTACCCTAATAATTACTATCAATTTCAATTACCGGGTGACTTTCCAAACAGAACCTTAAGGGGTCATTCGATGTGAGGGACAAAAATAAATACTGATGGATAAAAAAAATGAATAGATAAAATTTTGATATCTTATTTGATTGTCAAATTTGAGTTAACTTATCTCACCATTTATATCATAATGATGGAATAACTTATTTTGGAATAGCTAATTTTAAGATAAATTGTTTCCAATGAAACGACCTCCAATAGATATGCTGTCAAATTTTGACATTAAATTTGAATAGTGATAAAAAGAAGTCAAAAGAAAGAATCATTTTTGTCAATAATGGCGCATTTTGTTTCACTTTCCTAAATTATGTCAGTGCTTACCGAATGACTGAAACCTTCATCATCATCCTATAAAAGGACCACTTCCCTGTCCTATTCATCACTAACAAATTGCATCTTTAATGGCTACTTCGTAAGTCTCTCTCTAATTTCTTAGATTTTTCTAACTACGTGATTGATTCGATCAAAAAATAGTTTTTTTCGTTTTTTTATGAATGTTTATGGGTCTTTCTACAGAAGTGTACAAGAAATTCGTCCTGCATCTCTTGATTCTACTTCCGAACCTCCGCCCCTGTTCGATGGAACTACCAGGTTAGTTCTTTCTCTTATCTTAATTAATTCTTTTGTTTCTTATTCTCTCTGTCAAAGTTCATATTATTATGGGTAGAAGGAAAGTACAAATGATTTAATTTGGTAGCGAGTGTTTCTCTCCAAATGGGGCCTATGCAATTGGACACCGGATGGAAAATTAAAAAAAGATATTTAAATAAATTTTGACAAATTATAATCAAAGGAAAAATAATTTGACTCCCCAAACAATAGATTGTGAACTGTGTTCTTTTTTTGTAGGTTGTATATCAGTTATGTATGCCCATTTGCTCAGCGTGCATGGATTACCAGAAATGTCAAGGTTCCTTAATTAACTGCAAATTCATTTCCATTTTTTTTTTGTAGTTAATTTTGAAATTAATCTTATTCTCTTTTGAAAAAATAAATAAATTGTACTTAGAATTTTTGAATTGATCTCGATGAATCGGAATATACTTTGAAGTTATTGGCAATTGCAGGGTTTGCAAGATAAGATCAAATTAGTTCCAATTGATCTTCAGAACAGGCCAGATTGGTACAAGGAAAAAGTTTACCCTCAAAATAAGGTAATTTCTATGGAAGCACAAAGTTCATCTTCTATCAATCCAACATATATACATAGCTCAACTTTTTGCTTGGTGTCATGCTATGTTGCTCGGACTCTTCAAAAATGTTAATGGGTGTGTGCCAGATTTTTCAAAAGTAGTGTACTTTTGGAGAATCCAAGACGGGTGTGGCATCAAAGGTGAAAGAGTCTGCACAACTTAGGTGTCATGTTATAACAAAGTGAAAGCCTTAAGTTATGCGTTTGATGGAACTCAATAGTTTTGGCTCAGACTTTGTGTTTGTGTTAAGAAAATTCACTTAGTATGTATGGAAAATCTATGCAGAAAGAAGTAAGCAAAAATGGTTGTGAACTTATAAACTTAAAATCCTGAAACTGACTCTTGAATGTCGTGATAAATGCAAATCATAATGCTAGGGAACTCCAAAAAGAGATGAACCGTGCTTGTGACTTACTAAAAAAATGATCTTTTTCTTTCAAATTCGAGTTTTTCTGCTGAACCCGATACATAAATGAGTGGTTTTTCGGACTCCCTTGTCCCCAAATATTAGATTGAAAGTTGAAGAGTGTATCCTTTGCTTCAATCTGGTTATGTATTTTGTTATATTCTTCCATAGGTGCCTTCTCTAGAACACAACAACAAAGTGACGGGAGAAAGTCTCGATCTGATTAAATATATCGACAGCAACTTTGAGGGACCATCACTTCTACCTGATGTAAGTTGCAAATTTCATTCTTGGCCTAAACGGACTATTCTTATTTTTCGAAACGTAGAGAAAAAGAGGAAGTAGAAGTTTTGAGTTTGATATGATTTTGTAAAATGGTTTAGGACCCTGAGAAACAGAAGTTTGCTGAAGAGTTGATAGCTTACAGTGATACATTCATGAAAGAAATATATGGTAGCTTTAAAGGAGATATCGAGAAGCATGCTGGTAATTAAGATTCTTGAACATTTATGCTTTGAACTTTATGTGTATTATTTTGTAATTTTTCTCACTAGAAAATAACAGTTGTTCAAACACCTGCACCAGGACCTCAATTTGACTACTTAGAAAAAGCTCTCGACAAATTTGATGACGGACCTTTCTTCCTTGGTCAATTCAGTCAGGTCAGTTATATTTATACTTTGTTGAGGTATTTCTCTCTCAATGGTGTCCAGTGTAAGATGGTACCTTTAGCTTTCCGGATTTTGAAATTTCATCATACTGAAGTTGAAACTCGTGTTGCATTAGGCCGACATAGCGTATGCTCCCTTCATTGAAAGGTTCCAAATCTTCTTGAAAGAGGTGTTTAATTATGATATCACATCTGGAAGGCCAAAACTAGCAAAATGGATAGAGGTATGTTAACTTTACTTGCCTTAAAATTGTGTCTGTGAAGGTACCTAGCTGCCCCATAAGCTGCTTTACGATTGTCAAACTAGTTTAAGATTGAGCCGTAGTTGACTGATTAATTGATCGATTCGTTGTGCTGTATGATTTCCCTGCAGGAAGTGAACAAGCTTGATGGCTACATTCAGACAAAAGCTGATCCCGAGTCAGTGGTGGACTCATATAAGAAAAGATTTTTGGTAGTTACTCATATTTAAAGAACTTGATATTTCAATTTTGCTATGGTGTGAACATTCTATGCTAATTTTCTTTCTCCATCTGCTCATTGCAGGCGTAAAACTGAATAACACACTCGATCCATCAACGATGTTAAATTTACGAATAAGTGGTGTTCCGCGCTCCGTTCATGTCCAGGACTTGAAGGATTATGCATTAGTAATACATAAATAAAGTGGTTTTCTATGTTTGTTTGTTATCTGTGTGTATATTGTACCTTGAAACATGTCGCTTGTGCTAGAGACTTGTATCAGCATCGTAATAGCTGTTATAGTAATTGCTGTTATAGCATCTCATGTATGAGAATTGTGTTCATAATTTCCTGTTGGCCTCAAGAGTTGATTTTTGAAACATTAGTATCATGAAAGAATAAATTACAATCATTAATTTGTGATTTGTCAATATAACAACGCATTTAACAAATTAATATAACACTAAATTATGTATCATTTAAATGGGGCAACCAAAATAGGACACGCCATGCACCTTGACTAATTCCTCATGATACCTGCTACCTTCCACCAGCACAACTAAGCATTTCAGATGCGCAGAGTCCACGAGTTGCACAAGCACCATTTTGATATTGTAGTTCAATATTTAATTTTCAGCTACACTTAGCAGTTGCCACCATTCATGACAGAGTGTAGAAGATGTTTAGTCTGAGTTATATGCTGCCTGAGTTACAGAATCATATTTTCCTTGAGCAATATAAGTTAAGGATGTCACTAGCTCTGCCATGGAAGGACGCGCATGAGGTTGCTTTTGGATACACATGCCTGCGACTAGAACAGCTTGCCTCAAGCCTGTTGCAGGATAATGGCCTTGAAGCACTGGATCTGCCATTTCTGAGAATTTGTGGTCTTTGATCAGTGGTCTTGCCTGGCATACAAGAAAAAGACAATCGATGCCTACACTAGAAAATTAGATGTAGCACAAATGTACATGTCAAAAAAATAACTATGATGATCGTATTACTGACTATTACATCTATAAGAGCAACAATGCCCAGCCATGCCTCAACTAAAATCACTTTCCGCGAAGATAGTATAATAACTTGAACAAAATTCATACAAAGGGAAAACATAAAGTTGGTATGCAATAAGACTGGACTTTTCTCCATCTTTCGAATTTTCTATAGCTTTCCTGCCTGTAATGATCTCCAAAAGGACAATCCCAAAGCAGTAAATATCTGATTTCACACTCAACAGCCCTGTTTGGACACTCACCTCACATGTAGTGGCATGCTCTGGTGTTTGGTGCCCATAATTTCCCTCAAATATTGCAGTTACATGGGTTTTACCGTCTGTAGGCCCAATTTTGCCAAGCCAAAGCCAGATAGCTTAGCTTGATATCCTTCACCAAGCAAAATGTTAGAGCAATTTATACCGCGGTGTATTACAGTTGGCTGTTGTTTGTCATGTAAATACTCTAAACCTTTTGCTGCGTCAGAAGCAATTTTCATTCTGGTGTTCCAATCAAGTTGCTTCCTATCAGGTGCAGAATCTGCAGAAAAAATTTTAATTCCAGATTTCACAGGAGAACAGCTAAATACAACAAAAAATCATAACAGAATATGAAAACAAATACCATGAAGATGCTCTTTCAATGATCCTAGTTGGACGTTTTCATAAACGAGAAGTCTCTGATCACCATAAGCACAATAGCCAGCTAGAGTAACAATATTAGGATGGCGTAACCAATTCAACAAGAAAATTCCTTCTTCTATCATGATCCACTTTCCGCATAACAACGGCCTGCACCAATTCATATACAAGGTTTCAATCTACAGTTCTGGCATAACTTGGACAGCAAATGCATTATAATCAAGCATTGAGCCATATTTACAATATGTGACCCCAGACATGCAGTTTTGATTCTCTCTACCAAGTAAGTTACCTCTTTAATACTATGTTGAAGTGTGTGAATCCCCTCGTTCGAAGTCTTAAAACTGTTAAACAAAGGATACTTTTGTTTATTAATTCAAACAACACCAAATGAGCCAACTCCCTAGATTATGACCACACATAAAGTTACCTGCCCTTTTGAGCTCATCTCAAAATGATGCAAGTGTTTAACCTGTTTGGAATCAATTTGCCCTTTGTAAACTCTTCCAAAATGTCTCCCTCAAAGAAGACAATCCTGATCCCTATTCTCCTTATATAGTTTTGGATAATTCTCGAATCATGAACTAGTTTAACAGATTGAGTTAGACTCGAGATACATTTTTGTAAATGTCATACTATTGGAGTCAAATCCACTGTAGTTCTTTGCTTATTCAATGTTGGGCCCCATTTTATGTTGTCCACTTTTTGTCCAGTCCTAGGTATGTGGCTGTTAAGTGTCTCATAATGGAGTGAATGAGGTGTCTCGTATGACCGAGTCCATTTTCTAGTTATATTTATATCTTTTTTATAAATGATTAAGAAATTTTAATTTTTCACACGAACGTATAAAATTATGAATATGATCGATTTTGAGCAACCTACTCCCTTCCCTTAGTTCAAATTTATTTGTCAAATATTTTTCTTTTATTTGTTATTTTTGATGATCAAGAAAAGATAATATTTTTTAATATATCTCTAGTTTATTAAGACTAAGTTAATATCTTTAAAAAAAAATAATAAATAAATAAATATAATTGAAATTATATTAATTAATAAGTATAAGATAATATATTCACTATTAATTATTATTTTCTTAATAAACGTGCCAAATTAAATTTCACTCGAAATGTTCTGAAACCTTTTCCATAAAAGAACCAGTTCCCTTTTCCATTCATCATCAAATTTCACACCAAAAATTGCATCTTCAATGGCTACTTCGTAAGTCTCTCTATTTTATT
Organism: Solanum aculeatissimum; assembly: GCA_038996855.1. Taxonomy (NCBI): domain Eukaryota; kingdom Viridiplantae; phylum Streptophyta; class Magnoliopsida; order Solanales; family Solanaceae; genus Solanum; species Solanum aculeatissimum. The sequence goes on along the minus strand of JBCEWC010005038.1, from coordinate 10,607 downwards.
TTATTTTTGATTTCTTAGATTTTTATATCTCCATGGTTGATTTCGTCATTTTTTTAATGGAAGAAAAAAATTGAGTTAGCACATATATTAGTGATTAGAGTTATATTCATAAGTTTGATTTTGCATTTTCCTTTTTGATGAATGTTGATGGGTCTTTTACAGAAGAGTACAAGAAATTCGTCCTGCATCTCTTGATTCTACTTCCGAACCTCCGGCCCTGTTCGATGGAACTACCAGGTTAATTACTCTTTCTAAGCTTTAATTGGGGGTAGGGAAAGGGGATAATGGGGAGGGGATCAATGGGAAATCGAATGTTGGTAAAAGTTCAGGTAGCAATCAACTTCTAAGCTTAATCTCTCTATTATGTTAATTTTCTTTTTGATTGTTACTTCTTCTGTCTCGATTTATATGAAAAAGTTCGGAGTACGAGGGTTAAAACAACCTATTGTCCAAGTCTCATTACAAATTAAAAAGGAAACCTAATGACCTATCTCAGGCAAGGACCCCTATAACATGTCCTATTGTAGGGTTTCCTAATTAGTTCCTCCCTCATCCCGAACTCGCCTATCTGAAATGTTTCCGCAGTGGGAAAATATGTCTCTTCATCTTCTTCCATAAATTAGTGTTTCCGAGAGTTGTGATTAATTTTCATAGCTAGATTGGATTAATGTGTAACTCCCTTCGTTTTATTTTAGTTGAATAGTTCTTCCAAATTAATTATCAATTTGAACAATCAACAAACAATTAATCATTTTTTTTCCAACTTCACGCTTAGTAATTAAGTCATTCTTAAATATGAAAAATTCTATTACAATAATTTTCAAAAAGTATCAACCATTTTAATAGGATTATATTAATCAAATTGTATCCCTTATTAAATTTTTCTTAAGGATTGTACTAAACTTTATCCCGGAAATATTTTAAAATTTCCATTTTGAGACATTTAAAACCTACACAAAAAGTACTATAAATTGTAACTTCTCGTATATTAATATAGTGAAATAATGCATCATAAAATTTAATCAAAATATATATAGTTTGGCTCTCTAGAAGTATCTTAGACAGAGGGGAGTACATATCAATATAGTGAATGATTCAAAATAGTTGAATAAAGTTTGAGAAATCATAATCAAAGAAATAATTTCTCTTATTTCATAGATTGTGAACTCTGTGTTTTTTTTTTTTTTTTTTTTTTTGAAGGTTGTATATCTATTATTTATGCCCATTTGCTCAGCGTGCATGGATTGCCAGAAATGTCAAGGTTCCTTCCTTAACTTCAAATTCATTGTATGTAGAGTATAGTACTTAGAATGTTCGAATTTATCTCGTTGAATCAGAATATACTTTGAAGTTATTAGCAATTGCAGGGTTTGCAAGATAAGATCAAATTAGTTCCAATTGATCTTCAGAATAGGCCAGCTTGGTACAAGGAAAAAGTTTACCCTCAAAATATGGTAATTTCTATGGAAACACAAAGTTCATCTTCTATTAATCCAGTATATATATACATAGCTCAACTTTTTGCTTGGTGTCATGTTATAACAAAGTGAAAAATAAGTGGAACTGGCCTGGTTTTGTCAGGGGCAGATCTACCATTTAGGTTACGCGTTCAACAAAACTCAATAGCTTTGGCTCAAACTCTGTTTTATGGAGAATCTTTTCAGAAGGAAGTAAGCGAAAATGGTTGTGGTCAAGAACTCATAAACTTAAAATCTTGAATTCGACTCTTGAATGTCGTAATAAATGCCAATTATAAGTGCTAGAGAACTACAAAATAAGATGAAGTGTGCTTGTGACCTTTTTAAAAAATATGATCTTTTACCTTCAAATTCGAGTTTTTCTGCTGCACCCGATACATAAATGAGGGGTTTTTCAGGCTCCCTTGTCCCAAGATATTGGATTGAAAGTTGAATAGTGTATCCTATACTTCGATTTGGCTATGTACTTTGTTATATTCTTCCATAGGTGCCCTCTCTGGAGCACAACAACAAAGTGATTGGAGAAAGTCTCGATCTGATTAAATATATCGACAGCAACTTTGAGGGGCCGTCTCTTCTACCTGATGTAAGCTGTGAAACTCATTCTTGGCCTAAATAGACTAGTTTCATTTTTCAACCCTCCCCTCCTTCCTGACGTGGCACCGAAACAATGAAAAAGGAATGGAAGCAAAATTAAGTTTCAAATTTGATGTGATTTCTGTAAAATGGTTTAGGACCCTGAAAAACAGAAGTTTGCTGAAGAGTTGATAGCTTACAGCGGTACATTCCTGAAAGAAATATATGGCAACTTTAAAGGAGATATTGAGAAGCATGCTGGTAGGATTCTTGAACATTTGTGTTTTGAAGTTTATTTTACTCCATATACTTTTGTAATCTTCTCATGAGAAGTTAACAAGACGCTTGCACCAGGACCTCAGTTTGACTACTTAGAAAAAGCTCTCGACAAATTTGATGATGGACCTTTCTTCCTTGGTCAATTCAGTCAGGTCAGTTATAGTTATACTTTGTTGAGGTATTTCTCTCTCTATGGTGTCGTCAAGTGTAAGACGGTAGCTTTAGCTTTCCGGATTTTGAAATTTCATCATGCTGACGTTGAAACCGTGGTGCACTAGGCCGACATAGTGTACGCTCCCTTCGTTGAAAGGTTCCAAATCTTCTTGAAAGAGGCGTTTTATTATGATATCACATCTGGAAGGCCAAAACTAGCAAAATGGATAGAGGTATGTTTACTTTACTTGCCTTTAAATTGTGTCTGTGAAGGTGTACCTAGCTGCCCCATAAGCTACTTTATGAATGTCAAACTAGCTTAGGATTGAGTCGTAGTTGACTGATTAATTGATCGATTCGTTGTGCTGTATGATTTCCTGCAGGAAATGAACAAGCTTGATAGCTACATTCAGACAAAAGCTGATCCCAAGGAAGCAGTGGACTTATATAAGAAAAAGTTTTTGGTAGTTATAACTCATATATAAATAACTTCATATTTTAATTTTGCTATGATATGAACATTCTATGCTAATTTTCTTTCTTCATCTGCTCATTGCAGGGGTAAAACTGAATAAAACACTCGATCCATCAACGATATGTTAAATTTACGAATAAGTGGTGTTCCCTTCTCCTTTCATGTCAAGAACTTGAAGGAATATGCATTAGTAATACATAATAAATAAAGTGTTTCTATGTTTGTTATCTGTGTAGATGGTACCTTAGAACCTGTCTAGTGTGGGAGACTTGTATCAGCACAGTAATAGCTATTATATCATCTTATGTATGAGAATTCAGTTGTGTGTGTATCAAGCTAATGAAGTATTATGATTCATAATTCTATGTGGATTTCATTACTCATATTTTGAAATGACTGTTTCTCAACTTAACAATAATGATGTCTTGAGCATATTTGCTAATAATTCAACTGACTCATAGATAACTATGAACTCATTAGGGGCCAATTGTTTACATTCTTGATGCTTGAAAAAGATCTCAACAGTAGCCTCTTCTAGCAGACAGGAAGTCCCGAGCATTTGGCGATCTCAGATGGTTTAGCAAAGGAAATGTAATGATACCGCAATATGATCGTCATAAATTTCCGATTTGCTAAACCATCTTCTTGAGTGTATAATATTAGCATATAGTTTATTTTTGCTGGGATGAGGTTATTCTGATCGCGTTGTCTATGATTTCTCTTTCATAGATGAAGATTTTGAGCTCGTCTTGGACACCTCTGAATTTGGTCTATTCGGAATGCCATGGTTGTGTTTTCCTTCGTATGTAGTAATATAGGCTTTTGGATCATCCATGGTTCTCTCAACAAACTTCCGCATGCTGCATTTAGGACTTGTGCATCTATAATAGCTCCTGTATATAGCAGCAATCAAGACATGATTATAGGAAAATATGTCAAGAGGGAAATAGGCCGCCAAGGCCTTTTTTGCAATGTATAATTATGTTATAAGTTTTCTTTCTTCTCAATCATTTACGATATTCTGTGAATTAATATAACAACGAATGTAATGGGTTAAACTTAAATTAGAACCACGTATTTTCTGTATTGGGATGATATTTTTGAGATGAGGGTCTCGGAAACAGCCTCTCTGCCTCTATGAGGTAGTGGTAAGGTCTACTGAGTATGTTGTTGTATTGCTGCTATAGTAGCATAGACTACTCTAACATAAACATGAATTGAAGTAGGATTAATGGAAGTGAAGCAGTGATAGCTCAAAATCAGCAGGATTAAGGGAAGTGAAGCAGCATTATCTACATAAACATATACGAGGGTCGAGATCCATTCTAGTAAATTCTCAAATATCTGTTTAATTTGTTCTCTACACAGTATGACTATCCGGGCGTCCATGCTTCGTGCATGAGGGATGTCATATCTAAACAGGATAAGATGTCTCCCAAGTCACTTCAGTTGTATCTCAGCTAGAGCTCATTTTTCTCTGGAGACTTGACAGCAAAGCTTTCCTTTTTCTCTGCTTTGATGCAGCTCTGTTGGTTCCTTTTTTAATTATTCTAACTGTAACATCAGTTATAAATGGATCTGACCATTCTCAAGTCCCTCACACCTATCATCATGTCACCTTTCTGTACTCGTAAATCGTGATGGATACTTCATCAATATTTCATATTATCTGTTATTAGTTCTAGTATGAGACTGATGTTTGGCATTCGAAAAGCTACAAAATCCATGCATAACCTTCATCATATGCATGATTTGTGAGTTATTATTGTTTCATTTCTCCATGTATGGTATTTCTTTGGATTTTTTCTTCTAGAGTTTGTCCATAAGGATGGGAAAAGAATTTTACCTGGGATATGAACTTCCCTTCACAACCTTTTGGCCATATTTTCTCCAGCGAAATCCGTCCTCAGTAATTTCAGAGTCGGTAGTACTTTGGTTTGGAATATTCGGAATTTTACTTTCCCCTGATGTACCTTCTCCATTGGATTGGCCTTTAATTTTCCTGGAAGATAAAATCCCAAAGTAGTCAATAATCAGAAAGTGAGAACATGAAAGACTACAGTAGTATTTCTGAATACCACGTCGAATAAATATTGGAATACACATAGGAAAAACCTCACCTTATGTTCTTTGTAAAAGAAAATGTGAACGATGAACTAATACACAAATGATTTAGCAACAAGAATGAGTGAAATTTAGTGTGCTAGCTAGCAAGGGTTCCGTACATGCATTTATTTTCGATAGCAGATAATAATTGAATTTACTTGCTTCTAACCTTCTTTTAGTTTTTGGTTCATCAGAAGTAGCCTCCAATTTTTTACTTCCTTCAGCAGAATCTTCAGAATGTCCAAAAGCAGTGTGCATTCCTGCAGCTGCAATGGGGTCATAAAAGCATGGTGCTTTGCTAGAATGAGCTGAATGTATAGTCAACCCGACACCATTCTGACTGTCTATCCTACAGACGTGACCTTCACTCGTCTGAGGATGTTGGTTACTCCATGCAGGGTTATTTGTTTCTTTAGAGGCATTACCTAGAGTTGCTCGCCCATGTCCGTCTGACAAGTTACGCTTTGGAGGCTGAGGCTTTGGGTGGTTGTGCTCACCCCTGTAAACAATTTCAGCAATCTGGCCATCGTATGATCTTTCAACCTTCTTTTTCACAGGGCACTTTAGATGCGTGCACTTATAGTAACTTCTCGGGTATTCACTTCCTTTAACTTGCTTTTGTCCATATTTTCTCCAATTATATCCATCATAACTAGGACGATCGATGTTACTTGTGTTGATCAAAGATTGTGGAACCTCTTCTGTGCTCTCTGATACAAGTGTTGACTGCACTGTTTTCTTGTCCTGTACTGATTTTGCTAAGAGACTTCGTTTAGATTCTGTCTTAAGGTCACGTTGTTGTTTAGCTTCATTTGCTGATTGAACATGAGCCTGAGCCTCAGCTATTTCTCGCCGCTGATCAGATACAGAACTTCCCTGTGCATAAATGTGCTAGATTATATTTTTTTGCAGAACAATATAACACCTCTTTGGCTAATCATGACTCGTATTGTGATACTACAATTTGAATAGTGCAGGAAAACCTCATCCCATCTGAATTTATGCACCATTTTACACTAACAAAAAAAGGGTTGTCCCATCATCGCAACCTATGTTGTTAGACTCTCCACGTATGTGCTACTTTTGAAGGATTGGCCACGCACTCATCAACATTTTTAAAGAGCGAGCAACACAGATCACAACATATAAAAGGAAACTAACCTTATTTTCAAGGAGAGGAATTGTTTTCCTTGGTGCAAGTTTAGCTATGGGTTTATATAGGACCTTGGGTTTGTCTACCGATTGCAAGATGTTATCAGATCGACAACCAACTGGTGCCTCAGATACGCCAACCTGATGTAACAAGTTTTTCTATAGGATTAAAAATTGCTCAGCAAAACAATTGGAGTAATGATGGAAGCTTAGAAAGAGAGATTAACGACCTGTGACGAAAGCTCTCCAACTAAAGCATGGTTTGTTGCAGGCTTCAGCCTAACAGTCTTTGGTCTTATGGCAGTAACCATTTCAGAATGAACATTCGTTGATGATATATCTACCGCGCCAGCCAGGAGCTCTGAGAAAGATTTGTAAATAGGACATTGTGGCCTTGAAGCGACTGGTCTAGCTATAGCTATTTTTGCTGCTTCATTGACCTCCATCTTGGTCTGTTGTTTCCATGTAAGAATTGAATTAACATGATCAAAAAACATATAGTAACAGTAAGACCAATTGAAAAAATGCTTGTAAGTTGCATAGGCGGAGCCAGGATTTGAAGTTCATGAGTTCTGACTTTGCCACCAAACCCATAGCTCGATTTATTCTTGTTTGATGAATTTTCAAATACAACTACAGGATCTAAGCAAAAGCTACTGAGTTCATCCGAGACCGTATCTAATACATCAAAAGAATGCAGCAAACAGAATTGATAGCTAGTCTGAAACTTGATACTAGAAATTTACTCAGCAAGTGAATCAATTGCTTATAAAATTTACTCCACAAGAGTTCCAATTTATAAGATAGTAAACAAAATCAACCACCGCAACTATAATGAACTACTTTTTTCTTTTGGTATCTCATCCGGTGCTCTGTACCATCTTTGGAGTCTAACTACTCTAGATTCGTGCCACGTAAGGAGACTACTACATTTTTTTTTTTCATTTCCAAAGAGTAAAACTCGAGACCTCTGGTTAGTGGGCAGACAGATACTATCCATTACACCAGAACCTTTTGGTTACAACTATAATAAACTTCAATTTTATCAATATATTAAGGGGAAAAAAATGTTCTTTTTTACTCCCCACACCAAACACACAGAGAGTTAAGAACCAAAGAAAAGGACAAGACCCCAAAGAAGAAACATTTACCAAATGGAGTAATAGTTGATGGAGAAAACCCTAAGAATTCATCTGGGCTCCCATTGAATCCCATTTACTTTCATCACAAAAAAGTCTTAAACTTGACCTGCATTGCAAAATCAAACAATTTCAAAAATGTTCAAAACCAACTTGTCCCTTTTTTTAGAATTCCTTACAGAATACATATAAGAAGTTTATAATTAAGAAATAGGTGAAAAAAACAAACAAAGAAAAGAAAAAAGAAATTCAAAGATTCCAATTAATGTACAGACAAGGGAAGATTTTGTTTCGTCTCTTTCACTATTTTTTTTTTTTCTGATAAGTAAATTGTGATAAGAGTATGGAGGGACTGGATAAAAAGCTATAAAAGATAGTGTGATACAGTTTTCATAAAAAAATAGTGTCATGTCTAGTGTGTGTGTGTGTGAGAGAGAGAGATAGAGAGGCCAACTAACTGTCTATGTTAGCTGTTGCCCTTTTGACTTTCTGATGAGTTTGTGTTGTGATGTTGTTTTTGTATTTAGCTATTATTACCCTTCCAACTTATATGATACTCCTTTGTTTAAAAAGGAATGAGCTAGTTTAACTTGGTATGAAAGACTTTTTAATTTTGTACTTTTAATTTAAAGTAATGTTAAATATACAAAAATATCCTTTAATTTTATGGTCTTGAACATGTCACGTGTAAAATTGAAATTAAAATTTTGTCAAAAAAAAATGGATCATTCTTTTTTAAACGAACCAAAATAAAAAGTAGATCATTCTTTTTTAAATGGAGGGAATATTTTTTATCAGTTTAATACATAGTCAGAGTTTTAAATTTGTCATGATATTTTATTTAGATATTTGAGTTAAATCATATTTTAATTCATGATAAAATGTTTCAATCAGACATTGCCAGTTCAAATTTTGGAAGAACTATGTGTATTTTATTTGTTCATTAGATAATTAGGTTAACCACATAAAATATGTTTATCTCTTTTAAGTTTTAACTGTACTCATCAAATTCAAATAGAAAATGCATGAGATTTACGGCTTTAGGAGATCAATGCGTATAACTGAAGTAGAAAACACATGAGTTTTACGGCTTACTGAGGTCAATGTGTATAGCTAAAGAAGAAGATGTATTTTGTGTGGCTAACTCTTAACTATTTAAACTTTATTAAGAGTTGATATATTTAATTAGAATGAAAATTAGTTCTATTGTCTAAATAAAATATCGTTATATATAACGAGTCAAAGGAATTTAATATTTACATAAGAAATAATTTTAGTCTTCCATATATAATTTTTCGACAAAAGAATGAATCCCTCGCAGCTCTTGCCAAGCTTCGACATGTAATTTATGAAAGAACAAACTTTAAAATTTATGTCTAAAATAAGTCTTGAATATTTATACGAATAAATCATAAAATGAGAATTTTAAGATTATATATTATTTTTAAATATTAAAATATTACTTGCTTTTTTTTTTAAATAATGCAAAAATAAAAAAAGTAATTGTCTTACCTAATTGTGGTGGAGGGAGTATAAGCATTATGACAATCAAATTTGACAAGTACACTAGTAAAACACATAGATTAATGATTATTTTAATTAACCAAAACATAATTATTTGTATTTAGTAGGGGTGTGCAAAAATTAAATTGATCGATAAACTGAATTGAAAAAAAGATTATTGATTTATTGTTATTGGGTTATTGGGGTTTTAATAGTTTTACAAAAAAAAAATATCAAGTTATCGGTTCGATTTCGACTTTTAGTATTGGGTAAACCAATAACTCATTAAGACTATAATAATTTACTATTTTATCCCTTCATAAATATTAAATATTAATAATTTAACATCACTTGATACTAAATTGATACTCGTAAGTCATGTATTTTCTTGGTTTTCAATATATAATTAACACCAAATGCTCGGGAGTTCCTCTATTCATCCTTTTCCTTCTTGTTGTTGCCTTCTATTGGAAAATAAATTAGAATATAAGATCAAATATTACATATTATTAAGTTTAGATGCTCAATTGATTTATTTGTTTTACTATATCTTATCATATTGCGTCAAATTTTTAGAGAAGTCATATATTTATTTTATTAGATAAATCGAAAACCAAAAAAAAATATCTTAATAATTTATTATTAGTTTAATATATTTAAAAATTAAAAATCAATAAATCAAATCAATAATACATAAAATCGAGTGATGCACACTCATTGGAGTTTAATATACAATTTTTTATTTTTCACCCCTCAAAATTGTAAGAAAGTTTGGTGGGACATGTGCAATGGACTGGTGGTTGGAACAAACTTTTGTCTCCTCCTTAAGAGTGAAAAACAATTGCTCCTATATTCCTTATTTACAAAATAATTAATACTAAAAAATAAAATGATCAAATATGTCTATTGAATTATCACAAATAGTTTAAATATATCCTCGTTACATTTTTGGTTTAAATATATTTTTTGTCTAAATTTACTTCTTTCATTACATTTTGACAATAATACATATAAATAAATAAATTTGTTCATACGATGAACGGAAAATCTAAAAATGTTGCTTCATTGAAGTCTCTCATGGAAGAAGAATTGACGAATATAAAAAAATTATATTTTGACACAATTAATTTAAAGAAGCAATTTTTGGAAAATGTTATAATTAGCTAATGAAACCTAAAGATCAATAATTCAATCTACTTTAATTTGTACGAGATACACTCGAATTAATTTGTATTATATCTTATAGGACGTAAATTATGCCATGAAGAATATGTGTATCTACTTGATCGACTTTATATAATTTAAGTGTCTAGTTATAAATACTAAAAATTAAAAGGCGTAAAGATCAATTAATGTCAAATTAAAATGCATATTTATGTACGATCGATAGTGAATGCATCTATCGCCCTCTAGCTATGCATAAATTAAGCTGCAAATTGGATTCTTTTTCTAGAATATGAAATTTGTAGTCTTTCGTTCTATATTATTGTCACTTTTTTTTTTCATATTTTTTTAACTTTTTAAGAAATTATAAATAAAAAATGTTTTTTACTTAACTTACCTTTAACTCTTTTCTATATATGTCACGATCCAAAATTGGGCGTGAGGGCACTCGCCTTATCCCCACCAAGACAAGTCAGTCAAAAATTCAATTTCAACAATAAAGTGTGGAAGAAGTAATAAAAATAAAGATTTAACTACGAATAATGAGTCACTAAATTAAGAATCCCCAAAATCTGGTTGTCA
>JBCEWC010005037.1:0-25819 GCA_038996855.1 Solanum aculeatissimum | reverse complement strand
ATTCTGTGGACTCAGATTTCTAAACGTGGTTTTCTATTGTCTTTTTCCATTGCTACAGTTCTTTACAGGGATAACAATAACTATCGAACATTTTTTATTTAGACAATAGTAGTGACCTCATCTTCATCCCACCAATTAGCCCCATCCTCATCGCGATCATCCTCCACCTTCCATAATATTTGTTTAGATTTACATATAAATGTTTTTAGATTATTAAATTAAAAAAATATTTAAATATAATGGCAAAAGTGAGGCCACATGTAGATTATTTAATATTTTTACCTAAGAATAAATTAGAGAGAAAGTTATAGAAAAAGAGTAGAATTAGATCCCATGTAAGTTTTTGTGGGATTCTATGTTTGAATAGTTACCTTTTAGAAAGTGAACATTTTATAAAACACATTGAAAGATGAACACTCAATTTGGAAGACAGAAAGTGTATGATTCTATACAAAAATTGTGGATGCAAAGTGAGATTCTTAGGTTGAAATCTAGGCATAAATTAAATGAGTCACATCTTTAGGATATAACAGTAAGTTTTTTTAAATAAGAGAAAGAATCAAAATTAAAGCTAAAAAGTTACCACCTTTTAGAGGTAAAAAACTTACTTATATAGTGTGATTAATGTATGACATGTTATGAATATGTACTATCATTACTTAATTAACCATGATCAATTGATGTGTATATTCAATATAATTATAATAAGTCACAATAATAAAACTGATCGAGGAGGGCAACTCAATCTTGAAAAATAAGAAGTACAATCTTAAATTTATATTACGTATTATTTGTAAGCAGGAGGTTGGTATTCACTACATTAAACGTAACAGAGTTTATTCTTCTCAAGTTTAACGTCAAATAATTTAACTCTTTGGACCTATATTAGCATCAAATCTACATTTTGGTTCATCTATTATAAGGAAATGTGCTTAGCCATTCTCTTTGAATACTTCACAATTCACATAGAAGAACATTTTTACAACATTTTAATACTAATAAAAAAAAACAGTCTGGTGCACTAAAGCTCTCGCTATATGCAGGGTCCGAAAAAAGGCTTAACCACAACATTTTCCAAGTACATATTTCAATACTAATCCAAAATAATATTTTCCTTATACATATTATTACTCAAAAAAATAAAAATAAATCTCCTACTATTTACAAGTCTCATTGAAAAGACACCATAGTTTAACATGTATGCCCTATCACAATAAAGGTATAACCTAACATGTTATGTTTTTCATGTTCAAACAATTCATTCCTTTATTCCCCTTTCAATATTAATATACTGTTTAGTATTGATAAAAACCCAGTTTATATGACCCCAAATTGTCTAATCACATATTCCTTCTTCTTTATTTTACTGTTCCAATAACAGAAATGTGAATGGAGATATTTTGATGCCATTAAAAAAATTATTTCTTGCATTATCACTATGTATAACTTAAATGGTTAGACTAAATATTTTAGTAAGACAGCATTAAGTTAACACTACTCTTTAAATTAATCACTTTATAACCAAATACCTCAAGATCACATATTACTCCAATCTTTGTTTTCTTTCATAATTTAATTTTAACATCATTATATCCACTAACTTAAACCAACAAGGTTGGAAAACAAAAGTCGTAGGATTCTTTCCCAATAAGCATACATAGAACGTGGGATACTTGGAATCTTTCCAACATTAGTTCATGTCTTATGTCCACATTTTCTTTCATTTTAGTTGACATATACTTGCAATATAACAAAAGAGATATTTAACAGTAATGGCGGAGTCAGGATTATCATTAAGGGAGTTCAAAATCTGAAAAAGTAGTCACACAAACTAATCGAAGGGGGGTTCGACATCTACTATATACATATAAAAAATTATTTTAACCATATATAAATAGTATAATTTATCGTCAAAGGGAGTTCGAATGAACCATCTACCAAAGGAAGGAGTAGCTCCGCCCCTATTTAACAGTCAGGAGCGGATCAGATAATAGCGAGGGAGTTCATCATCTGAACCCCTTTATAAAAAATTATACGATATATATATAATGTATTTTAATTTTTTATGTATATATAGAGAGAGATTTTGAAATCTCCTAACATAAGATTAAAGATTGACTTAGTGATTGAGGAGGTTCAGAATTTATCTTGAAGTTCAAAGATTCAATTTTTTCTTTATACGGCAATATTTATCGACGATTGAATTAATGTTATCGCATTCAGAATCAGCAAAACCTTTAACAACATTTATGTAAAGTATTGATTATAAATATCCATATTATGTATTATTGTCGCTAAATATGATGTAACGATAATTATATTATTACCTTTAAATAATTACAAATCTTTTATTTGTTGTAGTATTGAGACAAAATATATCCATTTTCCCACTATCTCCCCACTCCCTTCCATTATCTTTTCTTTTGTGTGTACATTCTTTATCAACTACGACTGCTATCAAAACATGATACTCCATAGTCCAAATTATTGGTACCACGAAAAAAAATTATTTATAACAACTCTATTCAATGTATGCTGCCTCCAAGTAGACATAAATCGTATCTTCTTCTCAATTCTTTACATTTATTATTCTAACAATTCCTCACGTTAATTATTCTTTCTATTTTAATTTATGTGACATACTTTTCTTTTAGTCGGATAAAAAATCACTTTTATATAATTAAAGTAATTAAATTATAAAATTATCTTTTACTCTTAATGAAATGATTTATAGTCATACTAATAGGGGGCATGGAATACACATATGATTAGCTACAACAATGGTTAAAGAGCCTGACATAGCTAAGTTAAGAGTATGTTCACAAATTTTAAAAGTTTTTCTTTCTTTTCTTATAAATTTTATATCAAAATAAACGATGTCACATAAATTGAGATGGATGGATAAACAATATCGCGATAGCTATGTACACTCTACTACATTCAACGAGGGGAAGTTTACATATTCCTAGATAAATTTCTATATATAAAGTAATCATGTGTTTTCGTATATAAGCAGAAAGTATTTGTAAAAACCACGATTTATTTATTTTTGTAGTAATTAGAATTGATAAATTACAAAAGTTTGAAAAGATGAATAAGGAGTTTTTGGGATCTTAAACATTAGGAGTAAAGAACCTCCAATTAGATAGAGTGCACTCGTATTAAATTATGACGCTAAAAAATAATTTCCCTTTATTAAACATGGTTTATTCATGAATCAACATCTGTTCTACACACACAAAAAAAAGCCCCATTTTAAAAAATATATAGAACATGAACTCAATTTTCTAATATTAAATTTTTTTTATTAACTTGGTAAAGAATTCAATTGTTGACTAAAAAGGTCCTCAAATGAAATTACCCGGTCAAGGTTTACTCTTTGACTAAAAATAAAAACAAACAAAAAAAATGACATTAACAATGAGTTTAAATGATATACAAATGAAAGTGTAAAGGAGTTTACAAGTAATTCTCATATAATGTAAAAGTTATATATGAATATGAATATAAGAAAGATTATTTTGTATAAGTATGTATAAATTATTGAAGATAGTGAGGATAATGAAGTCACTTAACATTGTTGATTAATTAGTAGCCTATCTGGCAGTTAGTTGTTAGATTAGTTGTTAGATGTAATTAGTTATAACTAATATTGTTAAATACTGACAGTTGTACATCTGAGATAGGAAGTTAGCTTAGCTATATATGTTTATACAATGTGCATCATTGTTTCAGCACTTCACATAATAAAATTTTGTTCCTAGCTCATTCTTATCTCTATCCTCCAAATCAGATCCTTTCATCCATAGCTAAAATATGAGATTTCGTCATGGTATCAGAGCTACGAATCAATTTTTGATTCATCTTCTTCTGTTCATATCGATTCTCTGCCAATTTCTCTGTTCTTTGATCTGATTTTGGGGGGAAATGGTGAACACTGATACAATCGTCGATGTTGAGAAAAATCGCAACCATCTTCTATATCTTATGCAATCTAATACTCTAGGATCTCGATTGACAACAATTCAGCTTACAGGTGTGGAGAATTACTCGTTATGGAGTCAATCGATGCTCCGAACTCTCCGAGCCAAAAGTAAAGCAGGTTTTGTCTTAGGTACCCGAAAAAAGAATGATTAAAGCTCTACATTAGAGGAGCAGTGGGAGAAATGTAATGTGTTTGTGTTATCATGGATTTTAAACTCTATTTCGAAAGAATTGATAAGTGGAATTATCTACGCAACTGATGTTGTGACAGTGTGGGCAGATCTGAAAAAACGATTCAACAAGGTAGACGGATCACGTAGTTATCAGCTGCATCGTGAGATTTGCAGTATTTCACAAGATATTTCATTTGTTTCAGCTTACTTCACATGCTTACGTCTCTTTTGGGATGAATTTGATGCTCTTGTAGCTCCTCCGTCCTGTGGTTGTGATAAATCGATGGTTTATACAAGCCATATACAATACATGAAATTGTTTACTTTTTTGATAGGGCTTAATGAGTCATACAACTAGGCACGTAGCCTAATCCTTATGATGATCCCATTACACTCTATGAACAAAGCATACTAGATGATTATTTCAGATGAAAGTCAAAGAATGATTGCAGGTTCATACTCATGAGGAGATTCAGTAACATCTACTGCCTTATATGTTAGTAATGATCATCAATTATCTCAAAGACAATATGTTGGTGGTAGTTTATCTTCAGGAGGGAATGTAGGTGTTTCTTCTTCTACCTTTACTGCATTGTATGTTGGTAGAGGTAACCAACAACAATTACCTCATAAGCAAAAGAGGGACTATAATTTGCAGTGTGATGTTTGCAAGTTGAGAGGTCACCCTGAGGAGACATGTTATCGAGTTTTTGGATACCCACCAGATTATAAATTTAAGAAGAAAGTTGAAACACCTACAAAATATGGGAATAATAGAAATAAGATGGCAAATGTGAATATTGTTGACACTGATCAATCCACTTTCTACAACAACCCCTATGTTCACACATGAATAATATGGTCAGATTCTGAGGCTACTAAACAAGGAGAATTCTGATATTCCAGTTGTTAATCAAGCAAGTGTGGATACATGTCTTTATGTGAACACTTAAATAAAATAGTGGATAGTTGACTCTGGAGCAACAAAGCATATTACAGCTTCACTAGATGAATTAATTGATATAGTAGCTTTAGAGTAGGGTAATCAGAATCATGTACAACTACCCAATGAAAGCATTACTTCACTATCCCATATTGGTAGTTATAAGTGGAACGGTGGTAATGTGCTAGCTAACTGATGTCCTAGTGGTTCTTGATTTCAGATATGATTTACTTTTTATCTCACAGTTAACTAGGCAACTATACTGCTCAGTAAGATTTTTTCCTGAATTTTGTGTATTTTAGGACCTGTTAACTGGGAAGGTCAAGGGGATTGATAAAGAGACGGGAGGTCTCTATTTTTTGTTGAATAAAGATATTGAAGATGGAGGCAACATGAATAAAGTTGTTGAAGCTACTGCAAGAAGAAATAAAGAAGTTACAAGGCTCATGCATGTTAAAACCACTAAGGTTGATCGAGGACATGTTGTGGCATAGAAGACTTGGTCATCCTTCATTTACTACCTTGAAGAAAATAGTTCCAACTATAAATAAACATACTAATGATTGTCTCATATGTCCTTTAGCTAAACAGACAAGGCTACCATTTCCTCTGTCATTAACTAGAAGTAGTTCTATATTTGATTTGATACATGTTGATATGTGGGGTCCATATAGAATCAGCATGGCTTCAAATACTTCCTAACCTTGGTTGATGATTGTTCTAGAATAACATGGTTGTATTTGCTTAGATTGAAATTTGATGTTGTAACAATCTTGCAACCTTTCTTCACAATGGTCGAAACTCAATTTGATCATTCTGTGAAAATTGTTAGATCAGATAATGGAGGTGAATTTTTTAACATTGAATGCAAAGAATTATTTGATTCTTTAGGAATTATCCATCAAAGTAGTTGTCCACATACTCCATCACAAAATGAAGTGGTGGAGAGAAAACATACACATGTGTTGGAAGTGACAAAAACCCTAAGGTTTTAAGGTGGTATTCCTATTAAATTTTGGGGTAAATGTGTTTTGTCTGTTGTATACTTGATCAACAGATTACCAACTCCTACATTAAAGGGTAGATCACCCTATGAAGTATTCTACAAAAGGAAGCCCAAACTAGATCATCTTAGGACCATTGGGTGTTTGAGTTTTGCAACCATACTCACTAACAAAGATAAGTTCTCACCAAAAGCTAGTACTTGTGTTTTAATGGGTTATTTGCTCACTTAGAAGGGCTACATTATTTATGGCATTGCTCATAAGAAATTCATTATTAGTAGAGATGTGGTATTCAAAGAAACAACATTTTCTTTTAATGAATCACATGATGATACAGTTTCCTTGTTCCCAAACACCATCCAGTCATCAGATTTAGAGTTAGTGCAGGCACCAGCAGAGAGTAATGCTACTCATGCATCTGCTAAATCTAATATACCAATTTCTATGGATGATAATTGTACTAGTGAGGGACCACTAGATGGTGTTGTTGATACACTACAATTGAAATACCTTCTACTACCATAAGGTCTAATAGGACTATGACTAAATCAACTTGGCATCATGATTATGTAACTACTACAAAGAAAGGTCAGTAACCTCACTTTTTATTCAATTTTATCTCATACCAGAATATATCTCCTACCTACAGAATCTGTTTAAGCAAATTTTTAGTTGTTACTGAGCCTAAGTCCTATGAAGAGGCACTGAAGGATGCCAGATGAATAGAGGCAATCCAACAAGAGTTGCAAGCTCTTAAAGGCAATGGAACTTGGAACCTGATTCCTTGACCACAAGACAAAACAGTGATAAGATGTAAATGGGTCTTCAAGATCAAATATAAGGTGGATAGTGAAGTAAAAAGGTATAAAGTTAAATTGATAGCCAAAGCGTATAGTTAGACTGTTAGAATAGATAATTAGGAGACCTTTTCTCCTGTAGTGAAGATGGTGACAGTAAGAGTTGTCATTGCTTTAGCTGTTGCAGAAACTTGGTGCATATACCAAATGGATATCTATAATGCATTTTTGTAGGGGGATCTCACAGAGAAAGTGTTCATGGAACCACCTAAAGGGCTACAAATACCGGATACTCAACCCATGATATGTAAGCTTATAAAGTCCCTATATGGAGTAAAACAAGTTTCAAGACAGTGGAATTCCAAACTCACAGAAGCCCTACTGGAGTCAGAATATTGTCAGAGTCACTTAGACTACTCTTTGTTCACAAAAAGGCAAGGTGTTAATATGGTCACTATTTTGGTCTATGTTGGTGATCTTATCATCACTTGGAACAATGCAATACTAATTCAGGACACTAAGGATATTTTGCATAGGTGGTTCAAGATCAAAGACCTTGGTGAATTAAAATTCTTTGTGGGCATAGAGTTCAACGGGTCTAAAAAGGACAACCTTATGAACCAAAGAAAATATGTCTTAAAATTGTTAGCAAGCTGGCATTACTGCAGGAAAACCTGTTATTACTTCATTAGAGTGCAATATGAAGTTTACTACAACCTCTAAGGAAGGTTGTGGTGATGAGGAGTTGTTTCATGATGTTTCTCAATATCAAAGGATAATTGGCAAGCTGTTATACCTGACCATCACTAGGCCTGACATTTTCTATACAGTGCAGACTCTAAGTCAGTTCTTACAAAAGTCAAAGGTTCAACATTGGCAAGTTGCTCTTAGAGTTCTTGGATATATCAAGAATCAACCAGGCCTGGGATTACTCATGTCTTCACAAAAGAAGATGAAGTTGATTGATTTTTGTGATGTTGACTGGGCAGTACGCCCAAACACAAGGAGATCAGTGACAGGGTATTTGATAAAGTTAGGTGATTCTCTTATCTCTTGGAAGTCCAACAAATAAGCCACAGTTTCAAGGAGTTTTGCGAAAGTAGAGTACAAATGCTTAGCTTGTTTAACAGCTGAGATTGTTTGGGTAACAAATTTATTCAAAGAGCGAAAAATTCAAATTAAAGAGCCAGTATTTGTATTTTGTGATAATAAAGCAGCCATCCAAATTGTTGATAGCCCTATCTTTCATGAACGAACCAAGCATATAGAGATTGACTATCATTTCATCAAGTAAAAAATTCAACGGTTGATCAATACTATCTATATTCCCACTAAGGATCAGCAAGCAGACATACTAACTAAGGCCCTGGAAAAATTGCAACATAATTTTCTACTATCCAAACTTGGTGTTCTAAATATTTTCATCACACCTAGTTTGAGGAGGAGTATTGAAGATAGTGAGGACAGTGGAGTCACTTTAGTAGCCTACCTGACAATTAGTTGTTGGATTAGTTGTTAGATGTAATTAGTAATAACTAATATTATTAAATACTGACAGTTGTAAATCTGTGATAGGAAGTTAACTTAGCTATATATGTTTGTACAATGTGCATTATCGTTTCAGCACTTCACATAATAAAATTTTGCTCCTAGCTTATTCTTCTCTCTATCCTCCAAATTAGATCCTTTCATTCATAGCTAAAATATGAGATTTCATAATAAATAACATGAAAATGGTCTCTATCTTAGGCTACATTTATATTTATACTAAATGAGGATCTTCATCTTAATTGTTCTGATCTTGTTTATTCAATTTATTTTTTTTATATCTAAATTTTAATTATTCAAATCTAGACTATTAAATGTATTTGTTTTTTCTATATTATAATTATTTGATATAGGTTTGAATTGATATGAATAATTATAAAGATCTACAACAAAATCTTAATATCATTAAATGCTTATTTAAGAATTTATGTAAAGACGACACTTTATCAATTCCATTATAGCATCGCTATTGCCATCATCTATGATTATTAATTGTTGTTATTGCATCCCACCATTCGCCATCCACAAACATCATTGTTGTCAATCAGTATAATTTGTTGTCATTACTATAAGGTACTATTTACAATCAACACAACTAATCATTATTCAACACCATCAGTCACCTCTATATACCGCTAATCATCATTAGTCACCAGCTTCTTTATCTATCAATATTATCCATCATAATTTCTAATTGTGACTATCAACCACAATCATCAATCACCATCATCACTAGCTACTACCCAGAAAACTATTAGTCAACGTAATATCATCTTCAATCGACACCACACCATCATCACTAAATATCACTATTACCAACCGCCATATAATTTTTTAAAAACATACTTTATTGATAGTATTATATTATTTTGGTATTTCATTACATTGTTAACTTTAAAATAAGAAAAAATCACATATATCAGAAAAAATAATGTTTTAAATATATAGCATTCAAATTTTATTACAAATATCTTAGTTTTTTAATATTTATTCAGATTCAAACATTTAAATTTAAATATTTATTGATATTCAAAGATACATTAAGATTCATATGCCATTAATTTTAATAAAAATACATACTTTTTTTGGCAAAAGATATGTAGAATCTTTCAATTAATGTTGATGATAACTTGAGCATTTAATTATTGATCACAATTATAGAAACCACATTCATTGCTGTCTGGCTCATTGCAATCCCAGTTTTTCTTGCGATGTTCTTGCTTCTATCTACTATTGATTGCCTGGAATTTGCCTTATGTTATAAGTACCAATCAAATCATTGTTTTTTCTTAAAGTTGTTCCCTAATCATCCACCACTCACAAATTTAAATTTAGACGTAATATATAAACGTGTCTTTTCTTAATTTAGGTTCAATTGGCAGTGGTGGAACCACATGTTCTTGTGGGGTGTCAATCGCGACATTCTTTCGTCGAAAAATTATATTGTGTAATTAGATAGAAATAAAATTTAATGCATATGTATTATATATTGACACTCCTTGACTTCTTCGTAAATTTATTTCTTTATATTTTGACACTCTTTAATAAAAGTTTTGGCTCCACCACTGTCAGTTGGCATTCATGCACTTTATAGCTTTGAGTGTGCACAAGTAGGACACACTCGTCTTGTATGAATTATACTCAAACTGATTTGTATTATGCCATATAGAATATATGTATTTAATTACTTGTTCAACTTTATACAAATATAATTAAATGTCTACTTGTACGATTAAGACATAAATATCAATTAAACTATATTATATTAAAATACACATGTATATATTAGGTCTATCTTTTAATTTATTAAAGAGACACCAAATCAAGAGATATCCTTGCCAACTCCCAAGCTTTTGAAGGGAACCCTTAGAAGATACTGAAAATTGTGCTTTTAAGGGCTACCAACATACCCAATGTCTAAAAAGATGTCCATGTTTTGTTTTTTCCTTTCTTTTTGGGCTTTAATAAATTAAATTCATTAATTATACAACTTATAAATGAAAAGAAACATTATATTACTCGTTTTTTATGATCTTAAAATCTTGAGTATATACTTGTGTATATTAAATGCATGTAGATTGATAATATATCGGGATGTACTTTTTGTTATAGACCCTATATGAGCAATAAATTAACTAAATTTGGAATAAAGATTTTGAACGTAATAAATCAAATAAGTTATTATTATGTATCGAAATTAAATTCATAAAATTCAAATGTTGAATGTGTTTTCGATCAGGAGCGGAAGTTGTGGGAGAAAGATGTTCATCTGAATTCTTTTTGGTAAAAAAATTACATTGTATTGAATATGACAATTATTTTTGATATGTGTAAAATAGATGTTGAATTTTTATTGATTTTTTGTATATTTATTTTTTAATATTTTGAATTATTCTACTGAAAATTATGGCTTTGATTTGTCACTGGCTGCCTGCCTTATACTCCATTTGTTTCAAAATAAATTGTGTTTTTAGCTTGGACACATTCCTTAGCTAAACTACTCACACTACAACAAGTAAAGGATTTTGATTTTTATAGGAAATAATATAATTATTGCTATATTATAATTATAACCGATTGAATTCTATATAAATGTCACTAAAAATTTTACGATTCTAAATAAAATAAAATTAACTCAATTATCGCTAAAAATTTTATTGCAATAAGGATTGTCGCTAAAAAAGGAACTTATTTTCACTAAATATCATTTTTGTCATAATGTCATGACTTCATTAACTAAAAAGTATCCTGAATAAAGAAACGGCTCTTTAATGGTGTAAAATTTCATGTATTAAAACAAAGATAATTTTAAAAGAAAAAAAATTAATTCTTCTTAATAACGTAATTCATCACTTATTTTGTAATAAAATAAAACGTTAAAACCATCACTTATTTTAAAAAAAGAAAGAGCACGTAACTACTCCCTCCGTTCACAATTAGATGTCAAATTTTGACATGACACACCTATTAAGAAAATAATGATTAATGTAGCAAGATTACTATTTTACCCCTATTAATTTGTAGGACTATTCTTTTTAATTAATTTTTTTTCATATAAACTTAATTGAATTATGGTATGTTAATGCATTATGTCATTTTCTAGGCTTCTAGGTACTCTAAAGATGATTTTGTCATTCAATATTTTCAAAAAGTCTAATTTGGTAAATAAATTAGAGATAGAATAGATAAAAAATATTTGTCTTATCTTGAATTCTCAAAATTGACAAGTAAAAATGAAAACCAAATTAGAGATTTTTTGACATGTAATTAGTTACTATAATACTACTCCTAATTAACCTCGGGAAACGGTGACTTGCCGCCAGCAACGGCCGCCCTGTGGGTCAATCACCTAAAGAAAACATGTGTATGGAAATTAGTATATTGTATTTTATTTGCATGGATATTATTTATTTATTTTTAATAATATTTACTAGATAATTTATTTTTCATATGATATATTTAAGACTACATGATTTGCATATTTTAATTTAATATTACAAAATTTATATTTATATTAAATCAAAATAAGATAAATAAATTGTAACATGAAGTAACGAAGGCTTAGAGAGGGAGAGAACAAGGTAGGGGCGGAGCTATATTCACTCAAGGGTGGTCAGATAAACACCGTTCGTAGAAAAAAATTCGAATATATAGGTTAAATATAAATATTTTGATATATATTAATTATTGAACACATTTGATATAAAAATCACTCACTCACTAATGTCCTAAACGTATGAACAGTCTTGACGAAAATGCTACCTTCGTCATTGGTGGGGATAGAGTGGCCCACTAAACATACAAGTTTATTGTAATTATATAATTAAGCTTAGTGTAAAGATCCCTTTCGAAAAGACTATCTATTCCACCATAAAGCTTTTACTTATTCAATGACTTAAAAGAAAAAAAATTAAATTAAAGTAGAATAAGACATGACTTGTCTACAAGATGGTGCATGCATGCAAGAAAAATAAAAAAGTAAAAATTGTGCTGCATGAACACGCAATTTCGTTAATAAAAAGGGCCAAAGAATAGCTCATTAATTTGTACTCCCAAAAACAAAAAATAAATATACCTTAACCTCACTACTCTCCTTCAATGGCTTTAATGGATGAGAATTATACAGGTTTTGAAAGAGTGAAACATGTAGGAGCAATGACTTTGGCTGCAGTATTGTTAGGAGGAAATATTGTATTGTCAAAAGTGGCAGCAGATGATGGAATGACTATGAGAGTTATGGTTGCTTATAGATGGATTTTTGCTACTGCATTTCTTGCTCCAATTGCTATTGTTGTTGAATGGTATGTAATTAATTAACTTGTTTTCATTCCATATAACATTAGAGCTTCATCGATCGAGTCACAAGAGGGAGTTGTGTTCAGATGGTAAGCAACCCTAATTAATAACCTTCAATTTTGAGCTTGTGTGGGTCGAGTCATCTGGTCAGGGAGCAAAATGGTAGGAGCTCCTAGAGAAGGGCGAAAAAAATTGACAATTCAACTAGCTAAAAGAATTTGTAGGAAATTAGCTCATCGAAGATATTTCCAACGACATAATTCTTCACATTTTCATTTCTTTATTTTTTTTCGATTCGCCAAAATTTTTACAAAATGAGAAAAAAATGATTTTTCCAACGAAAGTAGAAAATATAAATTTTGATATGCATTTCACACTAATTTCCCCTTCTCTCTTCTTCACCGCCACCCCTAAGCCCCCCATCTACACTACTCTAGACCTCCACTCTCCTGTCAAAAAGTATTTATCTAAATTATATATAAATATTTTTTTATTAATTTATTGAACACACAGAAAAAAATTAATTGAAAAACTTATTTTTATATTAAAAAAATTCTGTGGAAATTATTTTCCTTCTTATTGAACACAGTACCCATAAATTTGCTTATTTGTGATTAGAGCGTATCATGTCTCATCCTATGTGAAATGTCTTTTATTTCACAACAATTTAAGTCATAATTAATTAACTATGCATAAAGACAACTTTAAGTAGGATACTTATTAATCAATGTAATAAAAATGTCAAGTAAAGTAAGATAGTTGTCCATTCCATGTGACACTATCACTATTTGAAAAGTTAATAAAGAATTATGTGTGACCACAACATTTTATGAAATTTTGAATTTTTAGCATTTTGACTTATTGAATATTTTTTATGACATTTCTAAATATATAAATTTACTTTATAAAAATGTAAAGATTCTACATTCGGATTTTGACAAAATTATTTAATATTTATACTGAAGATACCTAGTAAAATAGTTGAGGTATCACAAGCATGCTACAATACCACTTTCATCCCATGAGGAAAAAGAATTTTTTTTCAAAAATTGAATAATTTGACTACTGATCGTACTTGATCCTATCACATAAAATGAAACAGGAGAAAGAATTAAAAAGAAGATTCTAAAGCAATCTTTTTTCAAGTAGAAAGAAAGTTTTTTAAGTAGTGGTAGTTAACAGTACAAATAAAAAACTTATAGGTAAGTATGTTCATCTACATGACTTATTGAGAAAAGAATATTAGCCCTTATCTTTTTGAGTGTCACTTTTGACCCCTCCAAGTCTATCATATGCACTTTTAATTATTGCTCCACCACATTATGTTTGTTCTTTTTATTTTATTTTTTTCAATTTCAAAATACTTATCTTTGTCCCTTTTTTATTGGTGATAAATGAATGTATCTTTGACGACATGAGAGTTCTTGCAAGTCAACAATATTCTCTTTTTAAGATTCGATTAAATTTTAATTCACATATTGTAGAGTTCATTTTTCAGCGTGATCCTTTTAATAATTTTTAATTTTTTATCCTGTTATTTTGATAATTATATTGCGTCTCGAATAGTTTCAGATTCGTGCAATATTGCAAGATCTATTTTTGAGGGTGACACTTCCAACACATTTCTTTTTTCATTTCTAAGAGCTCGAATACAAAATCTCTAGTTATAAAGAAATCCTGAATCATTCTACAACACATTTTGGTGCCAACAAGATACTCTTACTCTATACGTGACTCTTTTAATTTTATAGTATTATACGCACACGATTTAGGTTTTAGTTTCTTAAGCAGTAAGGTTTCAAAAAATATTTTAAAATTATACATATAATATTTGTGAGTTACAATGCAAAATATTTTATTTGACAAGAATTGATTTTAGTTAAAAAAAAAATTCTTTTTTGTAGGAATAAGCGGCCAAAGCTAACTTGGACTATTATTGTGGAAGCATTTCTCTCAGGGCTACTAGGGTAAGTAATATGGAACTATTTGATTTTCAAATTATTAGGTAAATATTTTAAATAAAATATATTATTTCATAAAAAGAATAAAAATGATCAACTTAAAAAGATGTGCAATCTTAGGTAGGATAAAATTAAAGATATCTTTGGAAAACGTTTATATCTATTGCAATTCCCAAATATATTGTCACTCCCAAAAATATTGTCACTAACTAACTATCAGTTTAATTACACATTTCCCAAGAATATATCTGCTTGATTATGATTTTTTTTTTTAAATGATGTATTTACTCGAATATTTAAAGAGATATAATTCTTACATTTTTAAAACAATTGTTATTGTTATTATATCATTTATCATGTTATATCCAATTGATATTCGTTGTCACACTTTTAAAGATTCTCTAGACAAATATTAAGACCCTTTTGGATAGGCATAATTCCCAATATGGCTATGCTTTTTGTTATAATGTTATATCATGCATTAAGGAGTATATAATATATAGATATATTATCAACTTTTGAACAAAAATTCTTATCTCTAGGAACAAATTGAAAAGAAAAGACAGCTTTAATTAATTGACTAGCTAATTATTTAGGATGTGTTTGGTATATCACAACATTATTTTCAAAAAAATTAAATATTTTCCATGAAAAAAGATAAGTTCTTATTGCATCAAAACATAGATAAATATTTGCTAATTTGGCTATGTTAAAATCAAGTCAATTTTTAGCGATGTTTTGTTATAATAAAATCAACCAGCAAAAAGCATTAATGTTGCAAAGTATTTATTAAAATCTTTATCTATGATTTAATTAAAGAATATGATGGTGAAAGATAACGAATACGAGAAAAGCTATATAAAACATAATATATTTAATGGTACTTTGAGGAAAAACAATTATTATTATTATTATTTCGATGAATTATACGTGTTGTGATTGATGATGAAATTCCTTATCCCTTATCCCATAGAATGCGTTTTGAGCTCCTAATTTTCTTAGTACTAATTGTTGATGTTTGATCCACACGACTTCTTAATCAAGGATGTGCTTATATATGCTATGAGGCTTGTTTGGGGTACCCTCAGATTCTCTATTGTGTCTCACCTAGACCTTAGGCTTGGAT
This sequence comes from Solanum aculeatissimum, assembly GCA_038996855.1. Classification (NCBI taxonomy): domain Eukaryota; kingdom Viridiplantae; phylum Streptophyta; class Magnoliopsida; order Solanales; family Solanaceae; genus Solanum; species Solanum aculeatissimum. The sequence goes on along the minus strand of JBCEWC010005037.1, from coordinate 9,987 downwards.
CGTGACAAATTCACCGTCTAATTACTTGTAATTGCCATATTTCAGGGGTTCACTATTTTCGATTTTATTTTATACAAGTGTGATAATGACATCAGCAACATTTGCAACTGCAATTTACAATCTTATCCCAGCAATGACTTTTGTCCTTGCAGTCCTTCTCAGGTATACATATATTTATATCCTTTATTCTTATGTTATTCTTTTTTGTGTGTGCCAAATTTCTCAACATTCAAAGGAGGAGGACAAAAGCATTTTAATAATTCGTAAATCTAGATCAGCTAATTGTTCTATATTCATCAATTATGATCATGAGGGTATAAAACTTTTTTTCCTCATTTTAATCAACTTGTGTATAACTTAAAACTAGAGGCGGAGCTAGGAAGAAAAGGATTCATTGCATCCTCTTATCCAAAAATTATATTGTGTAAACAGAGTAAAAAGAAAAATTCAGATTATAATAAAGTTTTGAATTCTCAAACCCTAACTTCAATGTTAAATGTTGTTTGTGAACTTATTTATATAAATTTCTGATTCTGTCACTGACACGTAAAATTTTATTTTTTTCCCCTTACCTTGTAATTTTCATAGGTTTGAGAACTTATCATTTGAGAAAGTAAGTGGGAAAGCAAAGGTAATGGGAACAATGATATGTGTTGGTGGAGCAATGTTATTGACATTATACAAAGGAATAGAAGTGCATATGTGGCCTATCAAATTTAATCTGCTACATCATGCCAATGAAGCAACAACACATAAGAAAGTTGGTGAATCTGGCACTTTTGCTATAGGAATTGTATTGGCTGTCACCTCTTGCATTTGTTATTCACTATGGATAGTATTATTGGTAAGTAAATACATATCTCATTTTTCTCCACTTTTTTTCACTTTCACCTAGTTGCATATACCATTTACTTGTGTTCACATGTTGAGTTAGGATTTGAGGCTCATGGCCGGGGTCGTGATCCATATTCAGTAAATTTCTTCAGATAAAGATAAAGTTTGGACCAAATTGAAATTATTGGATTCTGTTGAACTTGTAACCAATAGACCGCCTCCTACTTATGTTATAACATTTGAGAATATTGTCTGAGGTATTTCACATGTGTGTTTGGTCGGATAGAAGTCATTTTCGATAAATATTTCAAGAAAATGGCATATTTTTTGGAAAAAAATTATTTAATGAAGATAGATAATGAGCAATATTTAGTGTTTTTTATGAGACTTTTTAGTAGTGATAAAATGCTAAGAATTGAAATAATTAGGAAAGAAAATGAGTACTTGTGTGCATACATGAGATAGGTCATTTTCCCACTTTAGTAGAAAATGTTTTTTCTTGAAAAATATTTTCTGCCAATAAATGAGTGGAATGAATTTTTCTAGCATTTGCTTGCAATTATGTATTTTTGGACTAATTATTGTGCTTTTGTTTGATCAATTATTTTATTAATAGGCAAAGGTAAGTAAAAAATATCCATGCCACTACTCAAGCACAGCCTTGATGAGCCTAATGGGATCCATTCAGTCAGTCTTATTTGCACTATGCTTCGACAGACAAGTTTCTCAATGGAGACTTGGTTGGGATAGAAGATTATTTGTTGTTCTCTATCTTGTAAGTCAATCAATGTTAATTAATTTATCAATATATTATTTATATGTACAACAACAACATATATATCCAATGCAATCCGACAAATGGAATATGGGAGAGTAGAATGTACGTATATTTTACTTTTACCTTTATGTGATAGAGAGGCTACTTTCAATAGACCCTCGGCACAATAATGACGCATAACCAAAATGCAAAGTGGGAGGATAAACACATTCAGTGTAATCCTTTGAGTGAAGTCTAAAGACCAGATATATGCAGACCTTAACCTTACCTTTGTGGGGTAGTACATTACTAAAAAATCACTATTTTTCCGATCCATTGAAAAATGTTTAATGACTATTCCTACAGATATTTTGATTGAATCAGCAAGGAAAAAAAAATAGTAGTGTTTTTATATGGAAAAAGTTAGGAATCTTCCTAATATTTCAATGAGAATCTGTTCTCACTATGCGATTTTTCAGTGAGCTGATTCGGGGAAAATGGATAGAAAAATCATGTTTTCTAACACAAATTTCTTAATGATTCACATAGAAAAAAAAATCTATTTCTAATAACGAAAAAGATTATGATAAACCCTGACATCATGAGGTATGAACATCAATATATATGTAGAATTGTATATAATCAAATTGTGGATGTTATTAGACAATTTGATAATACTATATATGGTTTTTAATTATATATAATACTCTTTTTATGCAGGGAACTTTAGGATCTGGAATTGTGGTAATTTTGATGACATGGTGCTCTCAGAAAAGAGGCCCTCTATTTGTCTCTGTCTTCAACCCTTTAATACTTCTTTTTGTGGCACTAGCTAGTTCATTGTTTCTTGATGAGACACTATCTCTAGGAAGGTAATTATCCAATTCTTTTTTTAAAAAAAAATCCTATTAATTATTTAAAAGTTTGATCATTTTAAGTTGTAGATAATCTTCATAAAGTTGAGAATATAGATGTCAAACTCTTGATACACTATGTAATTCAATTCTTGGTGCTATAAATGGCATCTAGCCATAATAGTTTGTAGTTATTATTGGTGTATACTCAATGTATAATATGTGCATAATGTATATATAATGATTATATACGAATTATACATTGATTATACACTATATACTGGTTAATTTTTTTATTACAGACGTTGTTGGATTGCTGTATAGCGTAAAAATCCTTTTGATAAACCACTAAGAATTTTGTGATATATTTTCTTACTGGCTTAATTTGTTGATGATGGACAGTATATTAGGTGGATTTCTTATAATAATGGGCTTGTATGTTGTGCTATGGGGAAAAGGAAAAGATATGAAGGATTCAAAGGCCATTATATTAACCAAAGGAGCCTTGCAGAAAAATGATTTAGAAGCTCCTGATCAAGATCAAGGTATTCATTTTTACTCTTTTCCAACTTCTTGTTAATCTATCGAAAACATTCTCTCTACGTTAAAGGTGATGGTAATATCTGCGTACACTTAACTCTTTTCAAGACCTCATTATGAAAGTACACTGAATATATTGTTGTTTCATGCAGGCACCTCTTCAACAATAAAGCAAAGCATGACCCAATAGGAGTAATTAGAATGTGTTTGTGGGCTGTTTCTTCCACAAAGTTAGGACTACCAACAGGCCCAACACCATGCAAATGAAGAAAAAAAAAGTTTCAGTTTTGTCATTTGATATAAATGTGGAACTATCAATATATATATACATTACATCTATAGCCACCTTAAATGATAATTGTGACATGTAAGGCAATATGTATAACCATGTATCGTTGCTCATTCAAAAATAGTATACATATGATCATCATCCATGAGCCTTCAAACGTTCTAGTTTGTAAATTGTCAATCATTTACCCAGAGTCTTTCAAAAATAGTTTTTCTATCTCCATAATATAATGATAAAGTCTGGGTACACTCTTGACTCTACCCTCTCTATATCCCACGCTTGTGGAATATATTATTGTTGTTATTTACCCCAAAAAATATTTGAAGTTGACTACAAAGTTTATACTTCAATAAATTTTGCAAAAATATATCAAAAGAAAATATTAGTGAAGATGGATCGGTCTTGATCTTTTTTCACTAAGAAGAAACGAACTTAGTGAAATAAATAGATCACTAGCCCTCTCGATCTACTATCGGTTAACTTATGTCGTATTTACTTATCTCTCAATTAACAATTATGCAATATAACAGCTCATTATGAAAAAAAAAAATTATTTTATTACCTAAAGAATAGGAATATTGGAAATGAGACCACATATTAAAAAAAAAAAAATGAGACCACATACAAGTGATAGGATAACTGAACTATAAGCATTTGTATGAAAATAACTTGATTTTAGCCTCTTTTTTTTTGTTTATCTACAAGTGTATGAAAGAATCTGAATCAAACAATTGGTCCTCAAAATTATTGAACTTATATTGCTGTCCTAGAAGTTGCACTAATTTGGGTTTTTTCTGTTCTGAAATTATAAGACTCAGGGGGATTTTAAATTGGTTTTTCTTAATTGACTTATATAAGTTAATAATCAGAAGTCATACGTTGGAGACCTTAACTTTAAACTTTTGACTTTTTTTTTTGTACTTTTTCTATTTTTAAAAAAGTGCTTAAAGAAAATTTTTATATTATCCAAATACTTTTAAAATTAAGGAATTTAAATATCTTTTCTCTCATATGATTTAAATTTTTTTACTCGATACTTAATAGACATATTTTTAAGTCTTAATTTTTTTTTTCACTGATGGGATATAGATTCTTAATTTTATTTACATTGTTATAAAATAGTGGCTAAATTTCTTCTTCTTTTTTTTTATGTGAATCATAGTTCCCTTTACTTCACCTTTTACAAAAAATAAAAATATCTAGTAAGTTTTTGTCAAAGTGTTATTAAAGTATATATGGTATTATGTTCTAACTTTTACTTGTGACTATATTCTAAAAAATATAAAAATTAATCAAATTATACTGATGTCAATGAGAAATCAAGGTGATGAGAAGCTTTCAAAAAAATCTAATTTTGATAGTATAAAATAACATAATAAAAATATTAATATGATATAAATTTTATGAAATAATTGACCCAAATATTTATTATTGATACTGCAATATTTTTAGCACAAAATACATAAACGATTCTTTAATTTTGTCATATTTTAAAATTAAATAATTGAACGAAGACTTATTTATTAATTAACACTTAAACATATGTTGAAATTATGCTAATTGACACTCTCACAAGAGCAGAGCTTGGGGATTTGATGGATTGGGCTGTGGGCTACAGGTTGGGCTGATCAGGATATAAGCTTAGTGAGGTCGATTAATCAGGGGATATTAACGTAAGGGATCACTGAAAAAAATTATTTATACAAAAAATAGTTCACTTTTTTTAATTACGAAAAGTAGTCATCCGATTGACCTTTGGCTATTTGTTACAATTTTGAGAATTCAACCCTCGTTGTATAGGCATGTATAGTCAGTGTATCATAATATATATTTAGTGTATAGCTCATGTATAAGTAATATACATTATATTGCAGTGTATACTTTCTATAATTATATTGTATAGTCATGTATATTTTCACTGATTTGAGACTATTTTTTATGTAAATAAAACATAGGCTACTTTTTTGTAAACTTTTTTACTTTTTGTATATATATATATATATATGTAATTTTCCCTTTTACATAAACAATACATTATATATCAAATATTATCCTTTTTTAGGATACTTTTTTTACTACGGTCTATAACATATTTTATCAATAAATTACAAAAAATTCCTCTCTTTCTTTCTCTTCTTCTCTTTCTCTTTCTCTTTCTTTGCTTTTCTTTTTTGTGGTTGGTGTCTTTTTTTTAATTCCCTTTTCTCTCTCTTGTTCCCTCCCCATTCAACTTATCATATTAATATTATACATTGTTATAACTTTTATTATTATTATTTCAATAAATATAATGTATTTTCTAATAATATAAAAATTAATTAAATCATACTAAAATATTTAAAATTCATACATAATACTTATAATATGTATTATTTACTCATTTTAAAATATATTATAGTTTTTTTTAATTATTTTCTTTTATTACTGATGTTAAAATAATTATTATATTAAAAATATATTACTTATATTCACCACGTGCAATAAAATTTTCTATAATATATATGAAGTATCGAATTCAAAATGTATTACAATTGTAGTTTTTATTTATTTATTTTTATTAATGGTGTCAAAAAATATTATATCTGAATTTTAAATATTTAAATACTATTTAAATTAGTTTATATGTTAATGTATTAAAATTGTGTTGGTGCATTATTTGTGTATTTACATAAAATAAATCTTCTAGTTTAAAGAATAGTAAGAACATCATTTGCGTAATATTCAATCTAAAATTAAATTTTAAATTAAAATAATTAATTAATATTTTTAATAGAAAGAAAGAGAAAAAAGAAAGAGTAATAAAGAGAAATGGAAGAGAAAAGTTCTTTCTCTTTTCATTCTCCTTCTCCTTCTCCTCCCCCTTCTGGGGGCAAACTTTCCTAAAAAGTATATCAAGGGGTCCGTACCAAGCCCGACAAGAGCCCAGGAGGCTTGGCGGCGTTGGAGATCACCTGGTAAGATTTTATGGGCTAAGAAATAGGAAATAGGTGATTTTGGTAGTTTTTCGTTGGTGTTAGCCCACGGTTCTTGGAGCTGCCTGAGGATCGGGACCAACTTTCTCAAAAAATTATACTGAGGGGTCCGTAATGAGCAGGGCAAGAGCCTCAGGTGGCCCGACGGCACCGAAAATCACCTAGTAGGATTTTATGGGCCAAGAGATTAGAAATAAATGATTTTGACAGTTTTTGTGAGTATTAACCCACGGTTCTTGACGCTGTCTGAGGCCATCTTTCACGAAATATTATACCGAGGGGTCAGTAACGAGCCCCGCAAGAGTCTCAGGTGGTCAGGTGGCACCGGAGATCGCCTGATAGGAACTTATGGGCCAAGAAACTAGAAAATACAATTTTAGTAGTTTTTTTTGGGTGTTAGCCCATGGTTCTTGGAGCTGCTCAAAGCTCGAGCCTAACTTACCCCAAAAAATTATACCGAGGGATCCGTAACAAGCCCAGCAAGAGCCCATGGTAGTCTAGTGGCGCCAGAGATCGTCGGGTAGGATTTTATGGGCCAAGAAACAGAAAATAAATGATTTCAGCAGTTTTTCATAGGCATTAGCCCATGAATCCTTGTGTTGTCCGGGGCTCGGTAACTTTCCTAAAAAATTATATCGAAGGGTCCGTAACGAGCCCGGTAAGAGTCTCAGGTGGCCCAACAACACCGGAGATCGCCTGTTAGGCGTTTATGGGTCAAGGAACAGGAAACAGGGGATTGCGACAGTTTTTCATGGGTATTAGCCCACGGTTCCTAGCGCTGCCTAGGACTCAGGGCCAACTTTACCAAAAAATTATAATGAAGGGTCTGTAACTAGACCGGTAAGAGCCACAGGTGGCCCAGTGGCGCCAGAGATCAACTGGTAGGATTTTATGGGCCAAGGAATAGGAAATAGACAACTTTGGCAGTTTTTCGTGGGTGTTAGCCTATGGTTCATGGCGCTGCTTGGGGCTCGGGGTGAACTTTCCCAAAAAATTAGACATAGGGGTCCATATTAAGACTGCCAAGAGCCCTAGGTGGCCCGGCGGCGCCGAAGATCGCCTGGTAGGATTTTATGGGCCAAAGAATAGGAAATAGGTAATTTCGATAATTTTTTGGGGCTGTTAGCCCATGGTTCCTGGTGTTGCCCAGGGTGCGGGGCTAACTTTCTCAAAATATTATATCGAGGGGTCCATGCAAAGCCCATCAAGAGCCCTAGATGGCCCGACAACGTCGGAGATCGTCTGGTAGGATTTTTTTGGCCAAAGAATAGAAAATAGGTGATTTCAGAAGTTTTTTGTGGGTGTTAGCCCATGGTTCCTGACGCTGCCTAGGGCTCCGGGTCAAATTTCCTAAAAAACTATACCGAGGGGTTCGTACTGAGACCGATAAATTCCTTAGGTGGCCCCGTTGGCGTTAGATATCGCCTAGTAGGATTTTATGAGCAAAAATTTAGAAAATAGGAGATTTCAATAGTTTTTTGTGGGTGTTAGACCACACTTCCTGGAGTTGTCTCGGGCTCGGGGCTAACTTTTCCAAAAAATTATACTGAGGGTTTTGTAACGAGTCGAGAAAGATCCCCTAGTAGCCCGGCGGCGTAGATGATTGCCTTGTAGGATTTTATGGGCCAAAGAACAGAAAATAGGCGATTTCAGAAGTTTTTCATTGGTGCTAGCCCATGATTCTTGGCGCCGCCTGTGGCTTGGGGACAACTTTCAAAAAAAATTATACCAAAGGGTGCGTATCGATTCCGACAAGAGCCCTAGGTGACTTGGCAGCACCGGAGATCGCCTGGTAGGATTTTATGAACCAAGGAACCAGAAACATGCAATTTCGATAGTTTTTCATATGTGTTAGCTTATGGTTCCTAGAGCTACCAGGGGCTCGGGCCCAACTTTCCCATAAAATTATACCGAGGGGTCCATAACGAGCCTGTCTAAAGCCCCAGGTTTCTTGGTGATACCGGAGATCGCCCGGTAGAATTTTATAAGCCAAAGATTAGAAAACAGGTAATTTTGATAGTTTTTCATGGGTGTTGGCCCACGAATCCTGGCATTGCCTGAGGCTCGAGGCCAACTTTCTCAAAATATTATACCAAGGGATCCGTAACGATCCTTGCAAGAGCCCCAAGTGCACGGCTGTACCGGAGATCGCCTAGTAGGATTTTATGGGCCAAGCAACAGGAAATAAGCGATTTCGATAGTTTTTCGTATGTGTTAGCCCACAGTTCCTGGTGATGCCCGAGGCACAGGGCTATTTTTATGAAAGATTATACCGAGGGGTCCGTATTGAGCTGAGAAAGATACCCAAGTGGCCCAGCGGCGCCAGAGATCGTCTAGTAGGATCTTATGGGCCAAGGATCAGGAAGCGGATGATTTTAGCAGTTTTTCGTGCGTGTTAGCCCACGGCTCCTAGCGTTGCCCGGTCCTAAGGGCCAACTTTCCCAAAAAATTATACCGAGGGATCTGTAACAAGTCTGGAAAGAGCCACAGGTGGCCCACCGGGGCGAAGACCGCCTGGTAGGATTTTATAGGCGAAAAAATAAGAAAGAGGTAATTTTGGCACCTTTTCGTGGGTGATAGCCCACGGTTCTTGGTGCTTCCAACTTTCTCGATATGTTATATCGAGGGGTCCATAACGAGCTGGTAAAGAGCCCTAGGTGGCCCGGGTGCCAGAGATCGTTTGGTAGGATTTTATGGGCAGAGGAACAGAAATAGGAGATTTCGATCATTTTTTCGTGGGTGTTAGCTCATGGTTCCTGGCGCTGCTCGAGGCTTAGGACGAACTTTCTTACAAAATTATACCGAGGGGTCCGTAACGAGCCTGGTAAGATCCCTAGTTGGCTCAGGGTCAACTTTCTAAAAAAACTATACCGAAGGGTCCGTACCGAGCCCGCCAAGAGCCCTAGGTGGATCGGCGCCACCGGAGATCGATTGGTAGAATTTTATGCGTATTTTGTTGTTCATTAAAGCAAGTAGTAATCAATTTGGACATGTTTCTTATATATTTGGCTCTTCTTTTATTTGTATGTCTTGGTAAAATTTTAAGTTTTGTCTCAAGGCTTAAGGCTATAGCTTCTGTCTCTTGCTCTTATGGTTATTTTCTCCTATTTTTGCATTGAAGGTTCAACACTATTATATGTGTTTGATTACATGATGTATTATATATCTTGCTCATTCTATAATTAGTTCTATTTTGTTGGCTATTAATTCTCTTCTCTTTCTATCTATGGCATGTAACGTGATCTGGGTCCATTTTTCGACCTCTATTTCTGTATTTCTGTTAGCCCCAAGGGCCTAAGTTATCCCTCCCTCGAGTCAGCCTTTCACTTACAAGGAAGAGTTGTGATATACCTCCGATATACAACATACACAGGGAGAAGAAATGGGCTAGAAAGCTCAAATGGTGCAACAACAACGGGTTATGTTCACAAATACTCTTTTTAGGGGATGGTCTTGATAAAATGCCCCTAATAAGGGTGACTTTGCAAAAATACCCTTCCTTCCTTTAAGAATATATTTTTGGACAAAATTGTCCCTCAGCTATAAGGTCCCATTATTTTACACCAGATCTGCCTTATGGGCAAGAATTTCATTATTTCACCTTCGTAGACCTGCCTTATGGGCAAAAATTTACACTACTTTATTTTTTCTTTTTTATTCCTTTCTTTTTTTTTGTTAGTATTTTGTTTCTTTTCTTTATTTCTTTCTTTTTCTCTTTTATTTTTTTCTATTTTTTTCTTA
>JBCEWC010005036.1:0-25822 GCA_038996855.1 Solanum aculeatissimum | reverse complement strand
ATGATTTAATCCTCTGTGTATAAGCTAAAACTCTATACACTAAATCATCTACTATATAAGTAAATGGACACATAAACAATTATATGATCTAATTAAAATTTTATTAAAAATTGAATAAACAATTGTTCTATAATAAATATTATATCTAAACTCATGATTAATATTATATATTCCATGGTTAATAGTATATATCCTAACATGAACATAATTTAAATCTTAACATATTAAAAATTATGAGTACATTTTTATTCACTTAATTTTATCAACGCAAGTTATTCGAGGAAAGTTTACATATGAGTAAAATTCCTTCTAGGTAATTTGAACAACTATATCTTCGTCAATGGATCTCTATACTTGCATGGTGAATTTTTTTTTTTTGTGTGTTGTTAAAATAGCTAGCTAATTATAGGTGCAAAATTGAAATATTATAACATGGATTTCGTCATTCTAATCCTATCCTTTTTTTTAAAATTTAAATAGTAAAAATAACTTGATGAACATATATAAAAATCGTCTAAAATAAACATGCATGGCAAAAGTTAAAAGCAAACTCTTTTGACTCCTTGAAACAATCTGGATAAGGAATGTGAGAATAGTAAGAGGATAGACGTGATAGAGTAGTGCTTGCAAATGAAAAGGAAGACAGGATTAAAAGATGCATGTGTTCACAATGAATGTGGTGGGGTAATATTTTCAGCTACCTATGTGGCTCTTCGGTCCCACATTTTCAAATGGGTTACTACTTTGTCGAAATAAATAGATGAAAACCCAGTAATAAAGTGTATATTGTTAAGCTACTGTTTGACGATAGATTTTAAATATTTTAACAAGTTATTTTTATTATGTGGTGAAATTTTATTTTTCAGTTTAAATAAATATTTTTTTTTTAATTTATTTATTTTATTTTAAAAGTAAAATATAATTAAAATTGTGATTCTATTTTAAAAATATGTCAAATCCACTAAAACAATTTTAATCTTATACTACTGAACATGTCATTGAAAAGTGAAAATTAAAAATAGCCAATACAAAAAAAAACCTAAAAAGATAAAAGGACAAACGAATTGAGCAAAATGAGTAGTACGTAGTATTTTTTTTTCTAAAACGCTGGTGTCCGGCCTAATATTTATTATTTTTGTATCATAATTTATGTGATATCGATAGAATTTAGAAAGTCAATTAAATTTAATATAATTTAAATTATTAATTATTATGAATTATAGCGTTTCTTTACATAATTTTTAAATAATCCTCTTGTCCTAATTTATGTGGCACTGATAAAATTTTGAAAGTCAATTTTTTATGTCTTTTACTTTATAATTTTTTTAATTATTATGACTTATATTATGTTTATGTCATTTTTACATAACATATGTTATCCATCTATTTTTGTTTATGTGGCACTGATTCGAGTGTTAATTGAACTTTTGGTATGTCTTTTAAATATTTTAAGTTGTTGATTCTTGTGATTTATAGAATTTAATTTTTATGTATAGATATATTACTATTGTTAATTATCTAGATTTGTGATAATTTTTACGTAGTTTTCTAATTAATAATACATGTTATTTCTTTTGTCTCCTTTTTATGTGACATTGGAAAAAAATTGAAGTTATCAAATATCATGATTTATAACATTTTTTTTATACTTATCTAGATTCATGGTAATTTTTACATAATTTCCTAATTAAATAATACATATTATTTTTGCTATCCCTTTTTTATGTGACGTCGATAGATTATTTTCACTAATCAATTAAATTTTTTATTTGTTTTTAATTTTTTTTAAGATCAATCAGCTGAAGCAGATATATAAATGGACAACTACCAACTTGAACAAACAGATAAAGAGGCATATCGACCATTACGTTCCTAGTAAAATAGTTGATGTCCATATATCTTTAAAACTCTCCCGGTTAAACATGGGAATCCCAAGGACAGTTCCCTACAGCTTCTCAAAGTGGCCTATTCGAAACCAATAATTCAGGCGCTTCAATTCTTCAATTGAAAAAGACATCCGCCCCTTTTTTAACTGCCTATTTAATTCCACTCAAAGTAACCCAAAACAAAAGGCCAAAAACTATCTACTCTTTTACAACTAGTACTATTCTTCTCTAGGTGAAAAAACAAAGTACAACAAAAAACTACTTGTTCCAGCATTTCATTGATCAGGTAAAACAAAGTACCATTATTTAATATTGAGGTAGACAGGATTTAACACCGAAACTATACTGTCAAAGAGAGCTATTTAAAAAAATGAATATTTATATTTCTTACACCATTGATACATCATATGTAACCAATTATTTTACTTATTAACATTAATATGAAATAATTATATTTTGACTAATTTACCCTCTCTAATACAATTCTTTATTCAAAGTCATTGTAAACGAAGACAATCTTTACCATTTTCACTGCCTACCTAAAGGCTTATTGGTAGCTCTTAGGTTCTCTGATTTGCATATGCAAGAATGAATGTTAAAAGATTGGAAAACTAAAAAGAAAGTCAGGCATTTACATTTGTAATGTTAGGATGAAAAGGGGGAGAGTCAGGAACTTTCACTGTAACCGAAGAGGCTCACATCATCCATCAAACTAACCTATCAGCCGAAAGAACCAGATTGATTTCTTCACAATAGGGAATGCAATTGCAATAGAGAGGAAATCTTCTTTCTAGGGAATTTGCACTTACCACCCATATGTTTGAGCTATATGTTTTTCCCTTAGTGCGTCATTTAATAGCAGTTCTTCATTCTACAGATAACCGCGTGAGAGCTCTAAAATTTCATTTACTTCAGGTCCTTAATTCTAGTCAAAGTTTGTTTTCTTCTAAAAGTTTCAACCTTGTTGACTATGATAACGATCAAGACTATATACAAACTCGTGACTAATGCATAGCAGTATGCTCTACTCTCTTGTAGCTCCTACTCTAATCAAAACACTAAAGGCCCTACCAAAGATAGGTTGTCAAACTATGACCCCTCAAAGCAATATGGTATGCTCCTTCTATGCTGTCCAGGATAAACAAATTCAATTCATTTAGCTCGATTATTGCCTTTTGTCTTTCTCCTTTTGTAATAACCCTCTAGGTCATTTTCTTTGTCTCCTCATAATTTTAGCATTTAGAGCTATCCTAAAGCAGCATTAAGTCATTTATGACTTGCTAGGCTTACATTTCTGTCACCTAGACTTTATTTAGGTTTTATGTGAGTTTATGTATTTTAGAGCTTTGAAACATGAACAGTTGATTTTGGTCAAAACTTCAGAAGGACTGTCTTAAAATGCAATTTTGACAGTTTTGCTAGCTCTAGAATGTTGAGTTTGGTCTAGACTGATCTTTTGTTTAAGTCCTAAGGCTTTTGGACTCATTTCAAGCTACCTTGTAGATTTTGACTTGAAATGGAGTTTGACCTACTTTTTGTTGTGACAACCTAGGTAGAAGTTTCAACAACTCCATTGAGTCTAGTATATCGAATTTGATAGGATAATATATCTCATTTGTGTGTATGGAGTTTCAAATGAATTTTAAGCATCCCTTCGAAAAAAATGTAAGACTTGATGAATCAACTAATGCAGCCCTTGCTAGTGCATCTTGATTTACTCTCCACATTTGAGGATCAGGTCTAGTGTTCAAGAAAAAGGGGCATGTTGCTTTTGGCATTCACTGACTAGGTCGCATGTTTGTGTAGTCTGGTCAATATTGATCTCCCATTCGTGGAACTAAGTCCTGCAATTACAGAGAAGGATCATGTTGACCTCCACATTCAAAGACTTGGTTGTGATGATTCCCCACCCCCTGCCCCATAACTATATATTTTATTTTAGCATTTGTCAGCTTTATTTCTCAATGTTCAAAAATTAATATCTCAACTTCTAGAGCTCCATTTTGGGTGATTCAAGCTGCTACTTTTTAGGTTATTATGTGGCTTTGCATTGGGATCATTGGAACGATGTGGGAATGCATTTTTGAGGTGATTTTCACTCTGAAGGGATTGCTAAAGCTCTTCAAATGATTATTTTTATATCTTTTTGTTGCATGGGCTATTTTAGGTCATTTTTGAACTTGAATTGTGTCCATTTTTGGAATATAAGCTTGTTAAGCTATTTGGACCTTTTTATAAGTCAAGAAGAAAGATGATGACTGCAATTCTATAAGGACTCACATGTTAGAAGGTGTAAAAGTGCCTAAAAGATAAATTCTAGAAATTTTGTATGTACTAGTGGTTTTCACGAAAGGGTCGAGCCGTAACTAGTGCTCGTGTTATGATGGAAAGACCTGGTAAATTATTGGTTTCTGAAGTTGGAGGTATGAGATACTACATGGCTCTTACATTGACTAACGGACCATAAGTCATGTTGTGGATTGAGATTCAGAGAAAGTTTCTAAGGGTCCGAAATGTTACTAGGCGAAACCCCATTCTCACGACCCCTAAACTGAACCACGACTCGTAATTAAGGTCTCGTGGTCCTATCCTGTAGGATTTTTAAAGGGGCAGTTTTGTCACTTTCAAATTTTCTAGGTCTATACTACGTCATTTTAGCCCCCAAATGACCACTTTTTATTCCTATACAACCTTAATTCCACTCCATCTCCTTCATTCAAAAATATTTCCAAGTCTCAAACACTCTCAGTTCCTTAAGGCTTTCAAGAAAAGAGTCCCAGCTAGAGTTTCAGATTTCTCACACTTTCCAACAAGATTTTCATCCCCAATCATATCAAGGTATGTGGGTTTTGATTTGTGGAGTATCTTCCTCCACTAAGCTCACCATTTTTCTCCTTAATCTATTTTCAACTTATGCATGGTTATGGAAATATGTTGAGCTCTTACATATTTTGATATTATGGAGAAATTTATACTACTCTACGTTTGTACATTATTTTGGATTGAAATGCCATATGAAATCCATGATTTTAAATGAGGGTTTGATGATACCCTAGCCAAGTCCTATTATGCTTTTGGTGGGTTATTTGAATAATGCTCAAGTGACTCTATTTTACTCCTCTCATGTCCCTTACTCTTAAATTGCATGATTTTAAACTAATGTACATGTACGCACCATGATTTGATTAAAGATGCATGCCAAGATTTTATGTAATGAATACCTTATGGAAAGATACGTGAATTATGCATGTTATGGATATTTGAGGGGCTAAAAAGTATGAAATGAGCTCATGAGTACGTTATGAATATTATGAATAATATGAAACACTATTCCTTGATGCCATGATATGAGATTTAATGAGATACTCTTAAGATGTTACCAATGTTATGAATTATGTAAGATATGATTAAGTATATGAATTGACTATTCCGTGGGATTGATGATCTAGCATTGAGAGGACCTTGGTTGGTAGTCATTGTCCCATAACTATGTGCCACTATAGGTAATGTGTGATATCCACTAAAAAGGTCATACCGTAAGATAGAATGCATTGTAACTCCTACTGAAAAGATTATATCATAAGGTGAGGACATTTCTTAATACCTACCGAAAAGGCTATACCGTAAGGTAAACTTATCTTGTGACAACTATTGAAAAGGCTATGCCGTAAGACAAGGATAACTTGTGGCACCTACTGAAAAGACCATGTCATAAGGTAAGGATGTTTGACAACACTTTCTAAAAAGATTATACCGTAAGGTAAGTGTTTGGTCTACCTTGGAAAAGTACACCACTCCTTGTTCGATGTGGAGTGAACATCAAAATTCAAGTAGTAGCTCGCTTGGTCTTACATGTCAGTTATGGTCCTTTCCCAGTATGTATGTTATGATATGACTTGATTATTTTTAATGCATGTGTGACTAAGAATTTACCATTCATGTCATATTGAGCCTATATTTGTTGATTATGATTATGCATATTGTTCAATTATGACTTATGTTTCTTGTTGCATTGCACCCCGCATACTTAGTACATTTCAAGTACTAATGCATACTTTTTGCCTACATGATCTAACCATGTAGGGACCGAAGCTCCTATTGATCCTCCTCCTCCACGTGGCTAGGCAGTTCAATTGAAGATTCACTATTAGTGAGTACTCCATTTTGAGGACAATATCCATTTACTTTCATGCTTTATTAAGACTTGTCTACTTATGGATAATTATCTTTTAAGGGTGAGCCTAGGAAATGCCTTGGTCCCCGTTCCATTGATATTAGAGGTTTTGTAGGATATGGATTTGTATGTTATGAGCTTGACTATTATTATGTCTATGTATCATTGGAAACTTCTCTTAGTCCCTTGTTTCTCTTTTGTGTTGTTGCTTGTTATATGATGTTAGTGAGATGGAAGTTCTAAGTCCCTAATACCCCCACAACGTTAGTCATACTTACCCACTCCTTAGATAGTATTTGCTATGTGTTCATTCTAATACTTTTCCCTATAACACCCCCATAGTTTGAGTCCAAAGTTCCGCTTTCCCTTAGAATTATGTGTTTGTTGTTTAATTATGCTTCCACAATAAATAATGTGTCATATATGCTTAAGAGGATTGTTTTGGGGTCCCTTTGGGTTCCCATTCGACGTGTTATGGCTAGGCCCTAGGCTTTGGTCATAAAAAGTTTGGTATTAGAACACTAGGTTTGTAAATGGTGCTAAAAAAATCCAAACACCGCGTCAAGTAGAGTCTTGTTCATGGTTGTGAAGTGCTCTACAATTATGAATAAGAGGTTATGAGGCGATTTAGGAATGATTCACTTCTTCCTATTCTATGTCGTACCTTAGGCCTTGATATAATGTTTGTTCTCTAATGAATGGTCTTTTTCTCTTCTAGAGTATGCCTCAAATACGAGTGGTACAAAGATCTCCTACTCTTGAGGGTGAACAGACTCCAGCTCCTGAAGCTTCTCAAGGAGAAGAAAGGGTTACACATGCCGAGTATCAAAACATTATTTCTTTGTTGGCACAAGACATGACTAACCAAATGGACCAAGGATCCCAAGATCTTCATGCTCATACTCTGACCTCAAGGGTGAGGGATTTCACAAGGATGAACCCACCAGTGTTTATGGCTCCAAATGAAAAATATCCTCAAGAATTCATTGATGAGATGTATAATGTGCTAGCCATTATGGGGGTGAGTTCGGAAGATATGATAGAGCTTGCTGCCTATCAACTCAAAGGTCTTGCACAAATTTGGTTTGCTCAATGGAAACAAGAGAGGGAGACTAATGATCCTATTCCATGGGAAGAATTCAAAGCCACCTTTCTCAACCGTTTCTTTCCTATGGAGCTAAGGGAGGCAAAGATGATAGAGTTTATAAACCTAAAGTAAGGTTTTAAGAGTGTTAGGGAGAATACCCTTAAATTCAATAACCTCTTAAAGTATGCTCCTCACTTGGCTGTCGATCCTAGGGAAAGAATGCACAAGTTTGTATCGGGAGTGTCCGACATGATTAATGAATAATTCCATACAACCATACTCATAGGAGATATGGACTTGTATCAACTCATGACTATGTTGAGCAACTTGAAGGGGAAAAGCTCCAAAAGAGGAAGAGTGGGGAGTCCAATAGGGCTTGATATGTTGGTAGATTTCAAGGTGCCAGGGGTAGTCATTTTTGACAAGACCACAAATTATAAGGTTAAGGGTCCCCTAATAATTAAGGCCAAAGGTTTTCTAATGATAGGGTGCCTAACACTAAAGACCAAAGTGGCAATGGTGGGGTGACACACTTGAGATACCCGAAATGTGGGAGGAATCATAGCGGAACATGTTGGAGAAACATGGGTGGATATTTTGGGTGTCGCAAGATGGACCACAAAATTGTTGATTGTTTAAACAAGGGTAGAGATGGCCGTCCTAAAGGATAAGGTACTCATGGTGATCAAAGGGCACAAAGTGGCCAATAAGAAGGTGCTCTATGTCACAACTAGTTTTATGCTCTTCAAGGGAGACAAGGGGGGATGAAACACCCGATGTTGTTACCGGTATTTTCAAGATCTACCATTTTGATGTATATTCTTTATTGGATCTAGGCGCCACTCTTTTTTTCATTATTCCCTTTGTTACTAATAGTCTTCATGTATGTTTTGAATTATTATGTGAACCCTTTGAGGTATCTAACCCCCATTGGTGAGTCTATTATTGCTAAAATAGTCTATAGGGGTTGTCCTATGTCTATATTGTATAAAGTCTTGCCTTGTAATTTTGTTGAACTTGACATGGTAGATTTAGACATCATTCTTAAGATGGATTGGTTACATGCATAGTATGACTCTATTGATATTAGAACCCATAAGGTTAAGTTCCAAGTTCCCAACAAATCTATCCTTGAGTGGGTAGGTCATGATTCGGTGGTTAAGGGTAGATTCATCTCGTGTCTTAAGGTTTGAGAATTGATTTATAATGGTTTCATCTATCATCTTGTAAGGGTTAGGGATGTTGAGTCTAAAGTTCCTCCTATTGAGTCAGTTCTGGTGGTCAATGAGTTTCTTGATGTCTTTTTCGATGAGCTTCCCAGTGTTCCTCCCAAAAGGAAAATAAACTTCGATATAGACCTCTTCCTCGATACTCAATCCATTTTCATTTCTCCCTATCGGATGGCCCCGATGGAATTGAAGGAGTTGAAAGATCAATTGAAGGACCTATTAGAGAAGGGATTTATTAGGCCTAGCAAGTCACCTTGGGGTGCACTAGTGTTGTTTGTAAGGAAGAAGGATAGATCACTTATAATGTACATCGATTACCGGCAACTCAATAAAGTCACTGTGAAGAACAAGTATCCCTTATCAAGGATATATGACCTATTTGATCAACTTCAAAGGGATAGTCACTTCTCAAATATTGACCTTCAGTTCGAGTATCATCAATTGAGGGTGAAGGAGTGTGACATTCCAAAGACACCCTTTTCAAACAAGATATGGGCATTTGAGTTTGTGATGATATCCTTCGTCCTAACTAGTGATCCAATGATATTTATGAATCTCATGAATAGGGTATTTAAACCCTATCTTGATATATTTATGGTGGTATTCATTAATGATATCTTGATTTATTTTCAGAGTGAATCGGACCATGTGAAATATTTGAGGGTATTTGAAAATGTTGAGGGAAGAAAGGTTATCTGCCAAGTTTGATAAATGTGAATTTTAGTTGCATTCTTAGGGCATGTGGTGTCAGGCGAAGGGATTAAAGTGGATGTAGATGGTGAGAAATTGGCCTAGGCCCTTGACTCTAACAATATTAGGAGTTTCTTGGGCTTGGGGGGGGGGGGGTATTACCAGAGGTTTGTTGAGGGTTTCTCTTCAATTTCTTCCTCTTTGACAAAGAAGACTAAATTTATTTGGACAGTTGAATGTGAAAGGAGTTTTCAAATTTTGAAATACAAGCTTACATCCACTTCTATTTTGGCCCTACCAGGATGATTAGAAGGGTTTGTGATTTATTGTGATGCTTCAAGGATTTCCTTGGGGTGTGTATTAATGCAAAGTGGCAAAGTCATAGCATATGCTTCTAGGAAACTAAAGGTGCATGTGCATATTATCCCACCCATGATCTTGAATTATTGGTATTTGCTTTGAAGACATGGTGTCACTATTTATATGGAGTTTATATAGATCTGTTCACGGATCATAAGAGTCTTCGATACGTGTTCACCTAAAGAAATCTAAATTTAAGGCAAAGAAGGTGGTTGAAACTACTTAAAGATTATGACATGAGTGTGCATTATCATCCGGGCAAGACTAATATTGTTGCCGATGCTCTAAATGGAGTATCAGTGGAGAGTATGACTCATATTGATGATGGAAAGAAGGAATTGGTAGGAGAAGTTCACTGATTGGCTAAATTAGGAGTTAGATTGGATGAGGGCGAAATTGGAGGTATGGTGGTTGTAGATGGTTCTAAGTCTTCCTTGGTGGAAGAGGTCAAATCCAACCAAGACCTTGATCTCACTTTGGTGGAATTGAAGTAATTCGTGAAAGATGGCAAGGTGGAGGTTTTCTCCGAAGGGGGATATGATGTCCTTAAGTACCAATATAGGTTATGTCTGCCCGATGTTGATGACTTGAGGGACTTGATCTTGAATGAGGCTCACAATTCATCTTACTCTATTCACTGCAGTTCCACAAAGATGTGTAGAGATTTGAAAGAAGTGTATTAGTGGAGTGGTATGAAGAGGGATGTTGCTAAGTTCACAGTCGGTTGCCATAATTGCCAACAAGTCAAATCCAAACATCAAAGGTCGGGTGACCTAGCATAAGATATAGAGATTCATACTTGGAAATAGGAGGAAATCAACATGGATTTTTTGATTGGCTTGCCTAAGGCTAAGAGGAATTTTGATTCCATATGGGTTATTGTTGATAGAATTGCAAAATTAGCTAATTTCCTACCAGTTATGATGACATATGGTGCCAAAGACTATGCTAAGTCATATATTCATGAATTAGTTAGATTACGTGGAGTTTTATTGGCTATCATTTTGGATCATGGTGCCCAATTCACTTCGCACTTTTGGAGGTCTTTTTAAAGAGACCTTCGTACTAAAGTCAAGCTTAGAACAACATTTCACCCACAAATAGATGGTCAACCCGAAAGGACCATACAATCTCTTGAGGATATGCTTAGGTATTGTGTCTTGGAGTTTAAGGGTAGTTGGGAGGAGCATCTCCTACTTATTGAGTTTGCTTATAAAAATAGCTATCACACTAGCATCGAAATGGCTCCCTTTGAAGCTTTATATGGTAGACATTGTAGATTCCCATTTGGGTGGTTTGAAGTGGGGGAGATGGCCTTGTTAGGAATAATTATTTTTATGGGAGCCTTAGAGAAAGTGATATTGATAAGGAAAAGATTTAAGACAATCGAAAGTCAACAAAAGTCCTATGCCGACACTAGAATAGGAGGCCTTGAATTTAAAATTGATAATTGGGTGTAATTGAAAGTTTCACCAATGAAGGGTATATTCCATTTTAGTAAGAAAGGGAAGTTAAGCCCTAGGTATGTAGGGCCTTGCCGGATATTGAGACGTGTTGGTAAAGTTACATATGAATTGGAGTTGCCCATGGAGATGAGTATGATTCATCCGGTCTTCGGGTCTCTATGTTGAGGAAGTGTGTTGGAGACCCTAATTCCGTTGTACCCTTGGAGGTGGTGAATGTTGAAGAGAATTTGACTTATGAGAAAGTTCCGGTGGAAATCTTGGATAGGAAAGTGAAGAGGTTGAGAAATAAAGATGTAAGATCCTTCAAAGTCCTTTGGAGGAACCAATAAGTCAAAAGTGCCACTTGGGAATCCAAAACGGATATGAAGAAGTGATACCCCTATCTCTTCCATTCTAATCAATCTTGAGGTATTACGATTTTCCTATTTGAGGACTTCTCCTTCCTTGCACATCCCACACTTAAAATTTTGCTCATCCTCGAGCAAACATTAAAGCTCATCTCAAAATAATAGCCTAGGAATGCCGCCACTTTGGTTGATACAAATAATTTAAGCCATGAAATATTTCAAAACATTAAGTATAGAGTCTACGAGTGAAACCCCAAAACCTCAAATCTGATCATAATGCAAGATATTCAACAACAAAAAAAAAACTTCTAACATTCTAGCCTCAAAAGACGGACTTTAACTCATCCAATTAAGGTTCCTCACCTATTCCATCAAAGAAAACTAATAAAATCACTCATATATCATGAAAAAAGTGCCCTCACAAGAAGAAATAACCCATACACTCTATTTAAGAATTGAATATAAATTAAGGAATTAGTATTAAAGAAGATTCTCACACTCACAAAAGAATTATCATGTATGTACAAAGAACAATAGACTTGCCCATTATGTACATTTTCACTAATTAAGCATGCTTGAATAAAATCAAATAGGACTTCAATGGGTTGTAGTATTGGCTAGAGAACGGGTATGAAATTATATAATAGTGACTTGAACTTCCCTAGGCACTTTGCACCTCTCCCTTTTTTTATTTATTTATTTTATCTTCATCACCCTTTTTTCACCTTCTTTGTTTTAGCTTTCTGTTTAATTATTTTCACAAGTAATTCTCATTATACCATCATTTTTTTCTCCTTTTTTTTTTCTTTCACATCCCATTGTTTTTGCTTTTCTTTACAATAGACACCCCCAACTTAGACATTTTGCTTGAGTTGAGGTGCACAATGTCCTATGATGAACTAGGGACACTTATAGTAGCCACCCTCAAATTAAGTATTTTACTTATGTCGAGGTGTACGGTGTCCAAGGAGGGACCACGACAAAAGTAAGAATTACCAAAACAGTGGGAAGGTGAATTTGGGTAATAAAATGAAAGGGTCTATTTTAAGCTCAAAAGGATTACTAGTGATATAATATTTGAAAAAGCTAAATTTTACAAGAAAAATCAAAGAAAACCTATTATCATTTTCTAGACAAAGCAAGACTTTTTATTTTGGTTCAATAACATACCGGACAAGTTCTAGACTTAGATGCAAAATATGGAATACATGCAAATAACCTCACCACACATGGCACAAGTCTCATCAAGATGGATCAATTTTACTTTTAAGATAGACATGGTCATAACAAACTTATAAAATCAAAATAAGTTATATACAAAGTCACAACTATGAGCCTAGGTGTCAAAAAGTCTATTATTATTTTATCCTCAAGCACTCACAAAAAATACTAATCATAATCATGCCTAAATTATTTGTATTAACTAAGTTAAAAATGTTATTTCTTTTCTCTCCAAAAATAAAATACTAAAAATAAAACCTACTTTTTTTTTAAAAACAAAAATTCGGTTCAATGGGCTCCCCCTCGAAAAAGAACCGAAAAAAATCAAGGGGTGGGTGAAGTATTCTCTAATAAAAACTAAAAATCTAAGAATCATAGAAAAAAACTATTATACTCTAAAAAAGGAAAGAAAAATCTTTTAGTATTTTTGGACCTTTTTTTTTTCTTAAGTAAATAATTAAATAAAATCCTATAGCATACATCACCATTAAAAATATTGGAAGATATTTCACCCCACACTTAAAATCATGCTTTGTCCCCAAAGAAATTTATAGAAAAGAGATGAAGCAAAAGGGTAAGAAATACTCCTTGAGCCCCTTTAGGGTCTAGCTAGCAATATGTTTCTTCAATATTCATCAAGGGTCGCGCACACCCCATACTTAAGCTCAAAAAACGTGTTCCTTAGCTTCAAATTTGGGTACTCAGACTTTCCCTTAATCTGCAAAAAAAGAAAAATGACACACAAAAAAAAAAACAAAAAAACAAATACTCTATAAAAAAACAAAATAAGAAGTTACACTACTAGTTGGAGGCCTTCCACTTTTTCTTCAACCTTGAACTTATGAATTGTACCCCTAATTTCTTTTTCACTTTTCTATTATGCTCAAAGGATGGTGGTATAAAAATAAGGGAACCAAACAATAGAGATCACATATTCTACTTTTTGCCCTTTATATGAGGAATGTAAGTTTTTTATTTGTGCCCAATAAATTCAAGAATATAAACATATTTTTTCTCCTCTGGACATTCTTCCATATGCTCAGATGGTTCGATTAATATTTCATCATTTAAACATAATGTAGAAAAATGATTGAAATGAGGTCCAATGCATCTTAATTCATGAATTATATTATTATTTACATCCTCATGTTTACACACACTAGAGTTTTTAAAAATAATATTATCTACTTCTTCACAAACTCTCGTGTATTTTTCTCAATAGTGACAACATCAATAATAGTATGATTAAGTAGTTGACCTTCTTAGCTCTTCAAGTTGGCCTATAAACATTTTCTCGTCTTCACGCAATTCATAACTAACTTGTTGAGCGTCAAACATATCAACCTCTACACTCAACTCAACACATAAAATGTGGACATCCAAGCCAAATTGATGAACATCTGACAAAAGCACATAGTTGTCTAAGTCAATATTTTCTAATATTTTCAAGAAGTACACATTGTGATTCAAAAACTTATCTACAACCCCTCTCATCCCAATACTCTAATCATTCAATATTTCTTCAACAGAGGACGTCATATTAGTAAGAAAAAAAGAGAGAAATAAATAAATAAAATAATAAAAATAAAGTTATGGACTACAAGTAAAAATAAATACTAAAGACAATATTTAAATCATATTCCCCGACAACGACACCAATTTTTGGTAACATCCAAAATATACTTCTCAAAAGAAATATAAACGGTTGTTTGAAATATATTTATCCAACTTGTGAGTTGGGGTCGATCCCACAAGGAATATGGAAAATTATTGTCAAGAGTAAAAATTTAACTTGATAGTCGTTATAAAAATTTGAGGGGGGGGGGGGATTTAATTTAAATAAAAGAAAATAGAAAATGATAATAATAATATCCTTGAATTTAATATTTATTTGTGTCAAGATAAATAGAAGAAACTAGGGTATTGTGTTCCCATTGATTCACTAACTCAGTATATCCAGATAATTACAATATTTTCTAGTGTGTAACATGCAGAACGGTAAGTTATGTTTACCAAACACTTTGATCCAGGTGAAAAGTAAATTTCACGACGTGATTTGATCCATCCCCACAGTGTGACGTTACTTACCCTTACCTATTGTTCTAGTACAACCTACCCTTGATCTAGTTCGGTTGGTTAGATGAGAAAATATCAATCAAATCCTTTTAATTATTTTCTTTTTCTATTTATTACTACCTTGATCCAGTCAGTAACACTAGGCGAGTTCTAACGTTAGCCACCCATTAAAAAGCAATTAAAACAAAGAGAAATAATCAATACTTGCATGCACACTTTTAAAGAATTACGAATCATCCAAATCTTACTTTGTTAGTTCTTCATGGTTCCCACAATCCTAGTTATAAAATTTAGCTACTCATTATTATTGGAAAAACACAATTAAATTTATACAAATAAACTTACTTGTGTTAATAATAAATATTCAAGAACAATAGATAAATAATCTTCCAAAAATTAGGAATACAAATAAATAATAAGAGGAGATGAAAAGAATAAACCAAAAATTTTCACTCTCCACGACGACTCTTCCAAAAATTCCAAGGTATAAAATTTTAAAACATAAATTATGGGTAAGTAGTAGATGGTTAGTTGTGAAAGAATTATTTTTATAGACTACTTATTGAGGTAGAAAAATAACTAAGTCCAAAATAAATTGGGAAATCCAAAATCGGAAGGAAATTGAATTGCACCGCCTTTGCTTCAACTTTTGCCGCCGCCTCTGCCTTTCACGTGGCACATGAACTTATATTTGGTTCTCAACTTTTCTCTCATATATGAATATTAATATAATATTTATTTTAATCCATTAAGTTGCATGCTTGATTTCCTTCTGTAATCTTTCATTTTAATTCGTTTTAGCTCCAAATTTCTTCATCTTCGTGTTAATTTAATCTACAAATAAAATACATAATTTAGCACAATACATAAAATTTATGCTAAAAAAGAATAAATAAAAGATCAAATATGAGATAAATAATGATTGAATATATTTATTTTTGACATCACATCATCATGTCATTCCCATATCATTCATGCATGATTATGTGATTTTGAGGTTGCATTGCAAATGATTATTTGAAGCATGGTTTGAAAATTTTTCATGATATATGTTGCATTTTGCATATTATGGATGTATTCTATTCCTTAGAGTCGATGCTGAGCCTCTCATAGCCTAGTATCGGTGAACTAGGCAAGCAACCCTGCAAGGCTGATAACCTTTCTGCAAAATCAATGTTCGCCTCGTCACTGCCTTTAGGTAGAGGTAGGCTCTTGCTTAATGCTTAATTCTTAAAGCGGTATGAGTTGTTCTCGCTCATTCTTTTTGTTGCTAGCTTTCAGTCACTACTATGGTCACAAGCTCTCACTAGAAGGATCGGAACACACAACAGTAGCCCATGCTTAGGTTAGGGCGCATGATCTCATTGCAGGGCTTGACCACTCATTCTCATCTCCATAAGAAGACTAGACTTCGTTCGCTAGGGTAGTTGATAGCTAGCTTAGGCTTCTCGACCAGTTTCCCCTGTATTGATCCATTGTGTTAGCTGGCGAAAGTGGGCATGCTTTCATCACTTCCGTGCTCCTAGTTTTCCATTGCATTGAGGAAGGTCATGCCCTAAGGTCAAGTCAAAAGGAATCTTTGTTAGGAATATTATCACATAAGTGTTTGTAAATGAATAAAGGATTTTAGATTGTTGAAAGAAGAACCCTAAGTCCAGAGTAAGAGATAAATTCTAAAATTATTCTAAGTACCAATGGTTTTCACGAAGGGGTCTATGAGTCGTAGGTTGTTCCATGAGCCGTAACTTGTGCTCGTGGAATGATGGCCAGACCTGGTAAATTATTGTTTTCTGAAGTTGGAGGTATGACATACTAGACGACTCGTACATTAACTGGCAGACCGTAACTCATGTCTTGGATTGAAATTTAGAGAAAGTTTTTGAGGGTCCAAAATGTTACTAGACAATACCCCATTTCCACGAGCCATAGACTTGACCATGACCGGTAATCAAGGTCTTGTGGTCCTGTTCGACAAGATTTTTGAAGGGGTAGTTTTGTCACTCCCTAATTTCCTAAATCTATTCTACGCCATTTTAGCCCCCAAATGAACACATTTCAGCCCTATACCACCCTAATCCACTCCATTATCCTTCATTCAAAAATATTTCCAAGTCCCAAACACTCTCAAGTTCCTCAAGGCCTTCAAGAACAGAGTCCAAGCTATTTGGATTTCTTACACTTTCTAATAAGAGTTTCATCCCCAATCACACCAAGGTATGTGAGTTTTGATTCGTGGAGTCTTTTCCTCCACAAAGCTCAACCATTCTTCCCCTTAATCTATTTTCAAGTTATGAATGGTTATGGAAATATGATGAGCTTTTGCATATGTTAATATTATGGAGAAATTTATACTACTCTACCTTTGTACATTATTTTGCATTGAAATTTCATGTGAAATCATTGATTTTAAATGAGGTTTTGATGATACCCTAGTGATGTGCTGTCAAAATACAACACTTTTGAGGCTTAAAACTTAGGATTTTGTGTGTTCTCAAAGTGATATTAATATGTTTGATGTGTTTTAATGTTGTTTCTACAAGATTATAGGAATCAAGGTAATTTTATGCAAAGTTCTATAGATAGAAGGTTTTTGGTGATTTACAAATCACTCTACGGGCCGTGGTTCATTCCATGAGCTGTAGGTTGGTTTCGTGAGTCAGATTCAATAAAGGTCCAAATTTAAGAAGTTACATCGACGAGTCATTAGATGAGCCATAGAATGGTTCACGAGACGTATGTGGTTTCATATGTTGAATATAAAAAAAACATGCTGAAGGTTGTAGTCTTATCAAACGAGGCCACTTACTAGTCATAGGTTTGGTGATGGGTCGTAGATAAGGTCATGGATGGAGGACAAAGTTTTGAAGGATTTCAGTAAAGTTAACAGAAAAAATCTCTTACGGGTCGTAAGTCATAATGTGACCCATAGGAAGGTCTCGTAAGTTGACTACAGATTTTGTGCATTAAAGAATACGAAGCCCAAGTATGGGTCGTGGTCCTTATAGAGCCCGTAAACTTGCCCATTATACCTGTCAATTCCAGTTTTCCTATTTTTTTAAATTCGATTTTTACTTATTATAAATATTTTTTTTAGGTTTCTTTACATATGCAACGTGAGAGAAGAGAAAAAGAACATGAGAGAACATTGAGAACTCAAAATCTTGTGATTATTTTTGATCTATAACATTGTGATTTCTTGTGAAGATTCAGATTGCTTGTTCTTTAATTCATCATTGTAAGTACTTAATTACGCTATTCTATAACATGATTTCTTCAACTACAATGATCATATATAGCTAAATCCACAACTAGGGTTGTGAAAACCATGAAGAACTATTGAAGTAAATTCAGTTAATCTGTAATTCTTGGAAAGTGTGCATGTATGAATTAATTATGCCCTTCGATGTGAATGCTTTTTAACGGTGACCAACGTTAGAACTTTCCCAAATTCTTATCGACCGGATCAAAGTGGTAATAAATAGAAAAAAGGATTAATTAACAGAATTCAATGTGATCCCTTTCATCTAATCAACCAAACTAGATCAAGGGGCAGTTGTATTAGGACAAAATATAAGGTTTAGTAATGTCACATTGCTGGGATGGATTAATTCATGTAATAAAATTTTCCTCTCGCCTGGATTAAAGGATTAGTTGAACTTAACTTATCATTCTACATGCTACATACTGAACAAGATTATGATTATCCAGATATACTGAGTTAGGGAACCATGGGGAACACAATACCCTAGTTACTTTTTTCACTTATTTCATAACATTTGCACTTGACTGATTACACTAATTTAAG
The DNA here is from genome assembly GCA_038996855.1 of Solanum aculeatissimum. Lineage (NCBI taxonomy): Eukaryota > Viridiplantae > Streptophyta > Magnoliopsida > Solanales > Solanaceae > Solanum > Solanum aculeatissimum. The sequence continues at coordinate 7,481 of JBCEWC010005036.1, read as the reverse complement.
TTTAATTTTTGCTTTTTACAAAACCTCCATTTCGGGAAATAAGTAGATTAATTCTCTCTAATTCTTTGTAATTACTCTAGGTCTATAATACGCGCCTATGTTTAAAAGCTTGGTAAAGTGAAGGTAGAAAACCCCTGAAAAAAGTGGAACTCAACTACGAGGTGACAGACGAGCCATAGAATATTCTACGACCCATAGATTGATATCATGGAAAAGGGCCTTAAGGAACAAAAAATTTATCTAAGGAAGGAAGCATGTTATGGAGAACTCTATAACCCGTATGTGCTTCTACGAGTTGTATGTGTACTCGTGGATAATTCCAGTAGCTAAACATTTGTGAAACCCTAGTCTATGAGACTATCTATGAGCCATATGTCATTCCATGGCCCGTACGGGGGGTCTCGTGGACGACTTCAATAGTTTTTAATGAAGGGTATTTTTTGACTTTTCAAATACTCCTAAGTCCTAAACTATATTTTTTTGGTCTTCATAACTACCCTAACCGACCTAATACCTATAAGATCTATTCCTAATCCATTCAAAGACTTTAATTCTCAAAGTTTCTCTCAAGGGTTTCTAATATTCCTCTTTAAAAGTCAAGTGTACCATTTAAGATCAAGATGAAGGTTTACTAATGCTTTCTCCAGATTTCTAACCTCAATTCTAGGGATTATACTTAAGGTATATAGGGATTCATTCATATATTAGTTTCATCCATGAATCCCAATCCAAAACCTTCTTTTTTATAAAAGTTTCATGATGATTTTTATGGGCTTTTAAGCTATGATTCCTAATGCATGGATGTAACGACCCAAAATTTTTCAAAAACTTCTTATGGTTGCTCTTGTGTGATTTTATACTGGTTATAGTTGAGTTTTGGTAGCAACGGGTTGAGTTTAAGTGGCCGAACGCAAAATGGATCATTTGGTGGCCTAGAGAGGCCGTTTTGAAAATGAACTTTAAAGAGGCATAACTTTTGATGCGGGTTGAACCGTGTGGGATACTACATATCAAATTGAATCTATTTGAGTCATATTCGCAACACAACTAGTTTCACTTGATTCAGAGTTCGTATGAGGACGTTATGGCAAAAATAGTGAGACTGCCTGTAATTCAGAAAACATTGGAAATAGGCTCTGGAAATGGCCCAAAGAGAGGATCGCGGACCGTGTGAGGGTCCACGGTCTGTGTGGGGGTCTGTTCCATGGTCCAGTGAGTCTAGGGTGGTCAGGACCCACCCCATAGACCAAGTGAATGTGGTCCGTGAGACCTCAAACGGTCCGTTTGGGACCTCGTCAAGTGGGACAGAGGGATGTCCAAGGTCAGTGGGTTGGTTATTGGGCCAAGTGTGGATCCACGGACCAGTACACAGTCTTTGTGAATCCACACAACCCGTGAACCCCCTCGTGAAGTGGTCCAGAAAGTTCCCCGAGAGTTTGTGCTGAAAACTTGGCCAAGGCATGCTTCACGGTGAGTTGTACAGACCGTGTGCTATTAGACGGTCACTGTATCTCCACTGTGTGACACTGTTTTCTGGTTAAATGTCTATTTCATTAATGGTTAATTCGTAGTTTAATTAAGCCCTAGACCCCTTTTAGGCATCCTAAGGTCCCCTAAACCCCCTTAACCTAACCCTAACCCCTTTTCATCCATTCTAAGGCTCCTCATTACTTTTTGGGAAATCCTAACTTCTCTTGACCTCCATTGTTGAAGCTTGAAGAAATTTTGGGAAGACAATCTTTGCTTGTTTGATTCTTCAATTCCTTTGGTGATTGTAAGGTATGTGGGATTTTATTCAAGGATTTTCTTTCATCCTTGAAGACCCAAGAACCCTACTCTTTAATTTTCGATTTTAAGATTCTTTAAATTATGGGTTCTTCCAATTTTGAAGTAATTAGTTGGTTGGGATTATGTGCTATAGATTATAGGTGATTTAATCATATTTTGGGTTTGAATTTTATGAATGTTCATGAAAACTCTTGAAGAATCGAAGTGCATATCCCTTTATGATTTAATTAGGCATGGGTGATTTGCATTATGCCTTAATTATGGATTTTCTCATGATTTATGATGAATTACCTTTCAATTTGTGAAACTAAGTTTGAATTCCATTACCCATGTTCTTGTTCCTCATTCATGGCATGTGCATGGAAGATTATTATGATGAAACTCTTGTATTAAAATGATATGTAAGGCTTGTGATCACATAGTATCTTGTTATGGATCTTTGAGCATATTGGGTGCTTGCACCACATTGACATGTTTTGAAGGCTTGATATGATAAGCTATGTAGATGGGCTACTCTATTTGCATTGACATGGAATGATCATGAAAACACTTTTGGAAAATCTTGATGGCTTTTGGCCTAAGCATGAATACAATTTAATCAATGGATTTGGTTTTGACTAATGATGCATGATTTGAAAAGAATGTAAGTCTTTCGATTTGAAGGTGCACGTATATATATGTATTCCCGTGGGATGAGACTTTGTACAAAGGGATTGGTGTAGTAAGTGGGCTATCCCCAAGGGCCCCACCCTTTCCATCAAACCATGTGCCACTATGGGATTTCTCCCTAGATGGGGTGACTTGTATTGTTTCCCCTTGTTTCAAGGGTGACTAGGGTACTACTTGGCAAGTAATCCGGATCCGGATAGTAGATTGCTTGGGTCTTCCATGTTGTTGGTTGAGGTTACATCCCCGCTATATTATGATCATAGGATTGTATCTCATGCATCATGGCATAACATCTTGTTATATTACCCTTTGACTACGTGCATCCCTTTCTTACCACTTGTTCCCTTGTCATGTTGCTTGGTCATACTATATTGTCATATGAATTGCATGCCCGCATACTTAGTGCTTAATTGTGCTAATCCATATGCTTTGTCTACATGTTCTAACCATGTAGGGACCAGAGATAACTTTCATATTCTATCGGACGACACTTGATCCTTATTGAAGACTTTGCTAATGGTGAGACCTTTTGTTCAAGGGCAATAGCCACCGTCTATCTACCTATTTTATATTATGAAATTTATTTTCTTATGTATTGAGGGTGAGCCTCAAACCTTGTCGAGGCCCCGCTTATTTATGTAAAGGCTTATTGAACCATTCTAAACTCTTGTACGTTGATTTGCTATATTAAACATTTTGATTATGTAATACTATGTTTATTTAGCCTTGATTATGAGAATTTTCATTTATTATGCTATGATTTGAATGTTAGGGATTGTGAATGACTATGTGCTTATGTGGAAAGTCCCATAATCCCGGTGTGCCCTATAAGCAATTGAATAAGGTAACCATAAAAAACAAGTACCCACTTCCAAAGATTATTGACCTATTTTATTAACTTTAAGGTGCAAGCTATTTCTCTAATATTGATCTCAGGTCCGGATATCACCAATTGAGGATGAAGGATGATGATATTGCAAAAACAACATTCAGAACCTAGATGGTCATTTTGAATTTTTGGTTATGTCTTTTGGACTAAAAAATGCCCGTGCTGCTTTTATGAATTTGATGAACAAGATCTTCAAACCATTTCTGGATATATTTGTGATGGTGTTTATAAATGATATTTTGGTCTATTCAAAAGATATGAAAGATCATGAAGACCATTTGAGGATTGTGTTGCAAATTTTGAGAGATAAGCAACTCTTTGCTAAGTTTAACAAGTGTGAATTCTGGCTAAGAGAAGTGGCTTTCCTTGGTCACATTATGTTGGGCGATGGCATTAGAGTTAATCCAAAGAAAATAGAGGCAGTGAAGAATTGTCCTAGACCATTTCTCTATTTGATAGTAGAAGTTTTTTTGGTATGACAGGTTACTATAGAAGGTTTGTTGAGGGATTTTTCCATTGCTTCTCCATTGACTAGGTTGACCCAAAAGAAGGTGAAATTCCAATGGTCCCAAGAGTGTGAAAAGAGCTTCCAATTGTTGAAGGATCATCTTACCTTGACTCCTATTTTGACATTTTCTGAAGGTTTAGAAAGTTTTGTGGTGTATTGTGATGCCTTACATATAGGCTTGGATTGTGTATTGATGCAACATGGAAAGGTAATTTCTTATGCTTTAAGGCAATTGAAGGTGCATGAAAAAAACTACCGGACACATGATCTAGAGTTACTAGCAGTTGTATTTGCATTAATGATTTGGTGACACTACGTCTATGGAGTCCATGTTCATATATTCGCTGACCATAAGAGCTTAAAATATGTGTTTAGCCAAAGAGACCTAATTTTAAGGCAACATAGATTGTTGGAACTTTTGAAAGATTATGACATGAGTATGATGTATCACCTCAGTAAAGCAAACATTGTGGATGACTTGTTGAGTAGAATGTTTATTGGTAGTATGGCATATGTGGAGAGTGGTGATATAGAGTTGGTTAAAGAATTGCACCATTTATCTTATTTGGGTATGAGGGTGAACAATTTGAGAAGTGGTGAAATATTGATACCAAGTGGGGAAAAAATGTATTTGAGTGAAGAAGTTAAGGCAAAGCAAGATATGGACCCTTCATTGGTCGAGTTGAATAAGTTGGTGATTGATAAGAAGGTAGAAGTCTTTTCACAAAGGGGAGATAGATTATTGCGTTATCAAGGACAATTGTGTGTACTCGATGGAGATGGAATAATGGAGAAGATACTTAATGAAGCTCATAATTCCAAATATTCTATTCATTTGGATCCACCAAAATGTATAGGGATTTAAGAGAAATGTATTGGTGGAATGACATAAGGAAAGACATAGCAAGGTATGTGATGGGATGTGGCAATTGTCAATAATTAAAGGTAGAACATCAAAGGCTTTGCGGTTTGATCCAAGATACTGAACTACCTACTTAGAAATGGGAAGAAGTGAATATGGACTTTATTATGGGTTCGCTAAAGACTAGAAAGAAATTTTACTCAATATGGGTGATTATGTATAAAATGATGAAAACAACCCACTTTTTTGCCGGTGAAGACTTCTTATGGTGCTAAAGATTATGCTAAGGTCTATATTCATGAGTTGGTAAAGTTGCATTGAGTGCCATTATACATCATATCGGATAGAGGTATCCAATTTACTTCTCATTTTTGGAAATTATTTCAAAAGGGTCTTGGTACAAAGGTAAAGCTTAACACTGCATTTTATCCTCAAACAGATGGACAAGCAGAAATGACCATACAAATGTTGGAAAATATGTTGAGAGCTTGAGTTCTTGATTTCAAAGGAAGTTGGGATGCTCATCTACCACTTATTGAGTTTGCCTACAATAATAGTTTTCACTCAAATATTTGTATGGCTCCGTTTGAAGCATTATATGGTAGGCGGTGTAGGTCACTGGTAGGATGGTTTGAAATGGGAGAGATGTCCTTGATTAGATCCTATTTGGTATTTGATGCTATGGGGAAGGTGAAAGTCATAAGAGAAATATTGATGGCTGCTCAAAGTCATCAAAAGTCATATACTGATGTAAGAAGGAGAGAATTAGAATTTAATGAAGATGATTGGGTATATTTGAAAGTTTCCCTAATGAAAGGAGTGATGCATTTTGACAAGAAACGCAAATTGAGTGCTAGATATGTGGGACCTTATGAGATAGTAAATAGAGTTGGGAAGGTAGCTTATGATCTAGATTTTCCCATAAAACTAGCTATGATTCATCCGGTATTCCATGTTTCGATGCTAAGGAAATGCATGGGTGATCCTAATGCTATTGTCCCATTGGATGATGTAACTATTGGAGAAAATCTGATTTATGAGGAAGTGCCAATTGAGATTTTGGATCTACAAGTGAAAATATTGAGGAACAAAGAAGTTGCATCCGTCAAGGTGTTATGGAGAAACCAACAAAGTGAAAAACCTACATAGGAGGCTGAGGCAGATTTGATGGAATGATACCTTTATCTCTTTCCTTCTACTAGATCTTAAGCTACTTAATGTAATCTATTCCTTTGATATTTTCATGAATATGTAAGTCTTGCTAAGTTGCATGCATGCATGATCATGAAACTATTTTTGAATGATATTTGATGTATAAATTTGATGATTTTATGAAAATGATGATTAAGTTGTATTTTTATATTTTGTTATAACGATGACCCTGCTTCTACTCCATTCAAGTTAATCTTGGCTCATTTGAGTAAGAATGATTCGAAGGCAGAGATATTGTAGTACCCCATATGTTTAAAATCTTGGGAAAGTGTGAAGAATAGAAAAATTCCTGAAGGTTTGACTCTATAAGCCCATTTATGGCCCATAAAGTAATCTACAGGTCATAGGTGACCTCGTGAAAACTGCCAGGAAAAGATGGAAATTTAAGGGGTCACTGGAACTCAAGTAAGAGGTGACAAACGAGCCATAGATTATTCTACGACCTATATATTGGTATCATGGAAAAGGGCCTTAAGGAACAAAAAATCTATCTAAGGAAGAAAACATGTTACGAAGGACTCTACGACCTGTATGCGATTCTACAAGTATTACGTGCACTCATGGAGAATTCTAGTAGCTAAACTTTTGTGACATCCTAGTCTACAAAACTGTCTACGAGTCGTATGTAATTTCATGACCCGTAAGAGGGGTCTCATGGATGACTTCGACAATTTTTAATGAAGGGTGTTTTTGACTTTTCCAATCCTTCTAAGTCCTAAACTACGTAAGTTTGGTCGTCTTAACTACTCTAACTGACCTAGTACCTATAAGAACTATTATAATCCATTCAAAGACTTTAATTCTCAAAGTTTCTCTCAAGGGTTTCCAATATTTCTCTCTCTAAGTCAAGGGTAGCATTGAAGCTCAAGCTGATGATTTACTAAGGCTTTCTCCAGATTTCTCACCTTAATTCTAGGGATTTTGGTTGAGGTATGTAGGGATTCATTCATGGATTAGTTTCATCCGTGAAGCCCAATCCAAAACCTTCTTTTTATCAAAGTTTCATGATGATTTCTTTATGGGATTTTAAGCTATGATTTCTAATGCATGGATTATGATTTCTACATGATGATTAAGTTTACTAACGCATGAATTACGATGAATTTCATGATGTATATGATTTTCAAGCAAAAGTATATGATTTCAAAGTATGCATGATTAGGGCTTAATAATTTGATGTAGGTTCCTTTACTAATAATCCAAATTAATTTTAATACATGTTTTACTCTATGAATTCTATCCAATTGTATAATTTTAAATCAATTATTCATGACCCCACGCTCCACAATCTCATAAGGTCCAACGTACCTTGGGCTCAACTTTCTCTTCTTCCCAAAACATATAATGCCCTTCATGGGGGACACCTTCACATACACCCAATCACCTACATGAAACTCAAGGTCCCTCTTTCTAACATCCAAATATGACTTTTGATGACTTTGGGCCGTCTTCAACCTTTCCCGAATCAAATTCACCTTCTCAATAGCCTCAACAACCAAATCCGGGCCTATCAAGGCCGTCTCACCAATTTCAAACCAACCAACCAGAGACCT